>PVKS010005645.1:9367-83757 GCA_004027875.1 Aplodontia rufa | reverse complement strand
TCCAGAGGGGCTGTACCAGTCTGCAGCTCCACCAACAGTGTATTAGTGTGCCTATCTCTCCACAGCCCCTCCAGCATCTATTGTTGTTTATTTTCTTCATCTTTGCCATTCTGACTGGTGTAAGGTGATATCTTAATGTGGTTTTCATTTGCATTTCTCTGATTACTAATGATTTAGAGCACTTTCTCATGTATTCATTTTTGTACTGCCAAGGAAACAATCAAAAGAGTCAAGAGGTTTCCTACAGAAATGGAGAGTATCATGGACTATGATGCCTCAGACAAGGGTCTCATATCCAGAATCTATAAAATACTCAAAAATGTCAGCTACAAAAACACCAACAGCCCAATTGATAAATGGGCCAAAGAGCTAAATAGAGACTTCTCACCAGAGGACTTGATCAAGCCAATGAATACATGAGAAAGTGTTCTAAATCTCTAGTAATCAGAGAAATGCAAATGAAAACCACATTAAGATATCACCTTGCACCAGTCAGAATGGCAAAGATGAAGAAAATATATTTGTCATTTAAATTGAATACTTGTCCAATTTTATAACATATATCTGATATTTTGTTTGAAATACTATATTTCTTCGACCATAAAACCCTGAACTTTGAAATGTGCATGTAGCTCATTATGACTTTTAATTCATTACATTGTCAGTATGATTATACATACCTATTGCTTACCTGCCCCAAGACATGCTAAGTAAGGCAAGAACACTTAATTTAATAATAATCAATTAACCAATTGCTAAGTACAAAGCACACTGTTGTCAACATTATCCTTCTCTGAGTCCCTTTACCACTTTAAAGAACATTTCCCACTGGTAAGATAACAGTCAGCATGTGGAATTCAGCATTATACTTGAATAACCCGAGTACATTCTTCTCACCCGATATTGTTATAAAGGAATATTATTCAATTCTGAAACTTATGCATGAAATTAGTGTAGGAAGTTCAATTCTCTAAGACTTTAAAAAAATGCTAAAAATTTAATTCAAGAATTCCTGTAATCCATCTCTTCTTCCACAAAGGTTCTTTTTCTCATTCAACGTTTTTAAAAAACTTTTTATAAAATTAAAAAAATGAATTACATTGTTGCTATTTTAAGTAGTAGTGATACATTAATGTCACATTAGCACTGTGGAAGAAAACATACAATGTATCCAACCACAAGTAGAATCAGGGCTAGGGTTCCTGGATTCACATCACAAGCGAGACTATCTGACACAAAATGTCTGGCTAGTTATTTTTCATTTCTTAATAGACATTATCCACTTTAACCAATCTAACAAAACATACAATCCATTATTACATTCCAGATTTTCATAATTTAAAAATTCAATGACAAGCATGATACTTGTGTTAGGGTTAAAAACTTGGCTGGGGGCTTGTTTGTGTTTACCATATCTCTTGGAACACTTTCCTGTCCATTTAGCAGTTTTTTTCCAAAGAGGTTATATTCCTGGAAATATCAGCAGCAGACAATGTTATTTATAATTTATATCAAAAGTACTGCCCTGGCCCACAGAATACCAATTTTTTTGCATGAGGGAGAGGGAAGCTGGAGCCTTTTAAGGTAGGTAGGAGGCCCTAAACCCTGAGGCAACAAGGAAGAAACCTGAATTCATCCATTTTATCAAATGCCTTCAAGGTAAATGCAAGATTCTATCTATGCTTCCTTCTCTGGGTTTTGCATTCTCTTGATCTTTGACCTGTGGTTATTATTTATGGAAATTTTAATCAGTATTAAACAAAATATTATAGCAATTTACTTGTTTTCAGAGGATGAGTTAATAAGACATACTACTGAAAACAGTCTCCTCCTAATTCTTCATATCTATTCAAATTTCACATCATTCATAAATCAAGTCGCAATTTCTTTCAATCATCTGTAAATTTGTTATTGAACTTAACTGCTATTCAGCACAGCAATGCTCTACAGAATTTTGTACCAAAATTTATGAACCTGATTGCCACTATATTTGGAAATAGGGTCTATATGTAGATAAATAAGATGTAATAAGGGTGCAATAGATGTCATATGTTATCTATAATAGACTTAGTGTCTATTTTGCAGTAAATGTTTATGCCCCAACCCCAAAAATCATATATTGAAATCTCAATCTTCTATGCAATGCTATTTGGAGGTGAGGCCTTTGGGAGGCAATTAGAAACCCATGAATTGGATTAGTAATCCATGTGAAAGAGAACCAAGAGGGCATTCTGCTCACTTTTCCATCATGTGAGGATACAGCCAGAGGTTAGCAGTTTGCAATATGAAAATATTCCTCAGGAGAACCTGACCATGTTGGCATCCTGGTCTTGAATGTCTAACCTGTAGGACTATAAGAAATAATCACCTGTTGTTTATAAACTACCCAGCCTGTAGCACTGTGTGCTAGCTTCCAGAATTGATTAACAGTGTCCTTATGAGAAGAGATTGAAACTCTCACCGGTTATTTCCCTCTCTACTCCTTGAAGTCAGAAAGAAAATATGGCCTTCCATAAGCCCAGAAAGCCTGATTCTTGGATTTTATAGACTCCAGAACTATAAAAAGGAAATTTTTTCTTATTCAAACCACCTACTCTATGGCATTTCATTATGACAAACCTATGAAAACTAATACAGACTTTAGTATCAAGAAGTTGAATGCCTCTGTAATAAGTAAAAAATAGGTAGAAGTCACATTAAAATTGGGTTATAGGTAGAAGTAGGAAGAGTTTTGAGGTTCATAATAGAAATGTGGCTGCTAGAAATAGTTCCCAAGGAAATGATGAACATGTTATTAGAAAATGGAAGAGAGGTATTTTTTGTTATGAAGTAGCAAAGAACTTGACCCAACAGGGGCTTAGTGCATTGCAGAACTTCTGAGCAACAAAACTGGATATTAGCTGAGGAAATTACCAAACAAAGTTTTGAAGGAAGAATTTGATTCTTTTCACTGCTTTTTGTAAGAAGGGAAGAGAGAGAGATAAACTTAAGAAGAGTTATTAATAGAAAAAAATAACCAAAATGTGAATATTGGAAAAAATATTCTCAGTCCACCTATTTTGTAAAAAGATTATAGTTGAACAAACATTTGATAAGGAGATCATGAGTATAACTCACAGACTTAAATAGACCTCTTAAAACTTTAATTTTTTTTAGACATAGGTGTATTGGTAGGCAGGGAGAGTAGACAATACTATAGTATGTAAAGCACACTTCTCTTCATACAAAAAAGGAAAATAATTAATGAAAAAGCTTGTTTTGATGATTTTTTATTCTAGAAATGATATAAATAAGCAAGATATTGGTTATAAAGGTCTACTTAGAGGCCAAGCAAGTGCCAAGAGATGTCTATTATCAGAATGATGTGATAAACCCTCTTGAGGGAACAATTGGCTAATTATCATTGGACCAACAGGGACAGGGTTTGGTAAGTCAAGCCATGTTCTGTGCTATTTGACCTGCAAAAACTTTACTGTAAGAGCACTATCAATTGCTGAATAGGGATTAGAAGCATAATCAAGGCAGACATATATAAAAATATCTATCCACACCTCACCATAGATGACTGTAGTTACTGGAGAAACAAATTTTACATCATTATGTTGTGATTATTAAGTTAAATTTGCTAATAAATAAATGGGTTTGAATAATGGATTAGTTTTAAGTCAGTTAAACTCCTTGTCATCAGTAAGGCTAAGGTTGAGTTAAAATTTAAATTGTTTTAGAAGGAAATGCACTTTTGATCAATTAATTATATTACATTAATTGTTATACCTATAAAAGCCAAACACTAGCACCTATGGGTTGCTTTTTTATTTGTCATATAGGTTAGTTTACTTGCTGTTACAGAACCAAGTGAAATAAAAAATTAGCTTGAATTTTCAGTTCTAAGTGTCACTAAACTAAAAAAAGTCCACTTTTATATAGCATTGAAATGAAAAATGTGTATTTTGAAGAGCACAAAAATAGAAATTTTCAACTTCAATATGTTTCATGCAAAGTAACTGTTATTTGCTGGAAGAAAATACTGTCCCAGACTTTTTGCTTATTCTTTAGTGACCATATATGGTAATCATCTTCTTAAATATAGAAAGATAAGAGTTTCCAAAAGCTGTACTTTATTTTGTAATAAAATGAATATTTCTTATTTATCATGCATCATTCTGTAAAAATAATGGTAACAAAAATTTCCAAAGATCTCAAAGCATTTTCAAAGACCATAGAGTTGAATATGACTGAACTGATTCAGTCAATTGTTTTTAAGGATGATACACTACAGATATCCTTCTGTCAATTCCTCCAGCTAATTTTTAGGAGAATCCAAATTCAAGTAATATGTAAATCATTTTAAAAATACACCCAGTTATAACCAAGTTCAATAAAAGGATGAAAGCTTAAAATCCTTTGTAAATATTCTGTATATTGTAACAACAATTAACTAAACAACTTCTGTGAATTTTCAGTGAAAATCTGTGTCCTTATGATATACGTAAGCATTCAAGTAGATTTTATTTTTTTAGATGATGCTTTTTGTATTTTAGGGGCATCACCATATTGTGGTTATATAAAATTTTTCCTGTTATCTTCTAGAAGTTTTATAGTTTGGGGTTTTATATTTAGGTCTCTTATCCATTTTGTGTTAATTTTGTGTAGGATGTTAAATTTGTGCAGTGTAACTTGACTGGCTTATAGAATATGCACAAAGCTGGTAAAATATTATTTATAAGTTTGTCTCTGAAGGTATTTTTAGAGCAGATTAGGATTTGAATTGATAGACCAAGCAAGCATATCACCCTATCAAAGCAGATGGGCAACATCCAATCATTGAGTACCTAAATAAAATAAAGACATGAAGAAAAGCAAATCTTATTATACTTACATGCAATAATTTCACATTGGGAAGGATAATGTAAATGAATATGTGCTTTTAATTTCATATTCCTTTAGTGCATTATTATTTTATATTAAACATATTTACTTATATATATTAATCTTATATCTGGCAATTTTGCTACACTCATTTATTAATTCCAGAAATTCAGAAGACTTTTGTTTCAAAAGTTTGATGTGAAACTGAAAAATACTCTATAATTTTATAAAGTTAAATGCTAGCTTTGATTAATATTTACATTTTTTCCTGTATATAACACCAAGTTAATTTTTTAAATAGTTCCTATATGTTTTAGTTAAAAAATATTGCATTGGATTCTCCATGAAGTGAACTTGCATAGAAAAACCTTGTTTGCATGAGATTCCTTCAGAACATTATTATAATATCAAAGATGATTTATAATAGGTAAGAGCTTTTCTTTGTAATAAATTTATCTATGCTAATTTCTATTTTATCTGTTATTAATTGTGTTACCTTATAATACTTAAGTTTGGTGCTAGCATCTTCATATGTAAAATGAGAAAACTATATACACTCCATATGTTTGTGGTAAAGAAAAGATGAAATTAAGCTTCAAAGCATTCACAGTAGTGTCTTGCTCTGTTAACAGTACTTTTCTCAGGGGACTAGTGTTTTTGTAATACATTCAAATTCTTCCTATCGTATTCCTATATTTTGTTAAGTATGTATGTCTATTCCTCAGTATTTGCATTTTAATATATAGAAGCAAAGATAAATTATACCAACTCTATGGTTTTACTCTTGGATTTCATAAATCCATTCTTTAGATTCCAGGTAAAACATTTTGTTAAATATAAATCCATTAAAGGTATATCTAAGCTTTACCACAAAAAAGCCTTCTGATAGTTCAAAAAGAGAAAAAGTTCTGTAATGCCTATGACACTTGTTACCAATTAAATGAAATGTTGCATCCTTAGAGAATTCTTCTTAAACCATTATAAAAACTAAAACCAACACAAACACTCTACCAGCATATTCAACACACACACACACACACACACACACAGTCTCACCACCACCATTATACTTTCTGTCCATTGTAGTGACCTGGTATAGAGAATTTCTCAGTTTATTATTTTCTGTTTTATTCATCTGTTTAATTGGTGATTATTTCCAAAGCAATTTCGAAAATGAGCTACATGAAATTAGGAACTCTGACTTTCTTATCTACCAATGTATTATCTAATACAGAGACTATATACATGGTGCATATTAAAATTCATTAAATAAAAAGTATGAGTAAAAAATAGCTGTTTATTGGCTGCCTATCAATTTTATTTCAGGAGACTCCAAACAATGGAAAAATTGCTCTACTCATTGAAATGGTCACAAACTTGGATTGCCATTTGGCTTGATATATGTAATGGTAGATAGATTTATTTTTTGTTTTTCTCTGGCTGGGGATAAGAGACATATAAAGAAATTGGATGGATGTGAGCTGGACTGCACAATATAAAATTTATTTCTATCATGTTTTTATTTCTTATTTCTATGATCTCCAGTGAGGAAACAAACTGTGATTATCCAGGAAGTTTTATTTTCTTTTAAATCTAATGTTTATACTCATATTCACAACATCTGAATTTTTGTTGAATCCATTCATTGACACTTTTGCAGAGCTCTACATTTCACCATGCTTTGATTTATGCCTGCAAATGTGCCAGTGTTCAGTCCAAATAATTAAACAACACTTATCACAGCCTGCTACTTAGGCTAATCCATTGAATATGAAACATCTGTTGAGACTCCCCAAACAATCAATTCAGAATAATCTATACTTCCCGATAGAGGTATCAAATCAGACTGAATTATACAAGTTAAAAGTATTGTGTAAAAGTCATTATTTATGACCAAAGGAGTGAATTAGGACTACAAATTTTACCTGCCTTATCCCACTATTTTGAGATGATTGTAATGAGAGTAGTTAATAATTGTTTTCTCAAACTTTCAGAAAACTTTCAAAATCATTAAAATACAAGTATGAAGCAAAATGTATCATGATTAAAACCTGGAAGCATATGAACAGAAAAGATTTTTTGCTTTTATAGTTATAACACTGTTGCTATCAGCTACATATCACTCAAAGAAATCAAAAGCACTTTCAAGATGTGGTTTAAGAAGTTTCTGTCCGAATAAAATTGTTATTTAAAAATGATCAAAATACTGACTTGACAGTCTGATGTCAAAAATTTTTATAAACATATATATTTATGACCCACAGATAGATGATTGGACCTTATATACCATTCATGTAGTAAATCCAGCTAAATGTGTTCTAATGAGTCTCATGATGAACCAAATTGGATGAATTTGGTGTAATTCATATAATGATATACATTTATAGATGCATTCACCCACTAAATCAACATTTATTAAGTTGCTATTATGACTCAAGAATCATTTGGAATATATCAGAGAATAAAAACAAAACTTGACTTCAGAGGAAAAACAGACTAAGTTAAATAAGACAATAATATATTAGGTTATACATGATTAAGTGCTGTTAGAAAAAAATAAAAGAAGGGAGAAAGGTAAGGTGTTCTAGAAGAATTTTTATGATAATAAAGGAAAAGGAAGGAAATAATGGAAAGGCTTTGAAATAGCCTTATATCCTGACGCTCCATGTTGGGGGTGTTATGGCAACAGCAAGGATGCTGAGTAGAGTGAGTATAGGCAAAACAGTAGAGATTAAAATTAGAAAACTAACCAGATATCAAATTTTATAGGGTCTTGGATGACATTTACTTCAAAGTAAAATGCAGTTTCATGAAGGAATTAAATATTGAACATAGGAGTCATATGATCTTATTAAATAAATTACATCAAATTGGGTAACATGTTGAAAACAGAGATTAAGATCACAAGAGTTTAAAAAGGACAAATATGTGGAAGGCTCTTAATCTATTGGGTGAAGTAAAATGGGGGTTCAAATCAGTTATTTAGAAATGTGGTGGTCAGTGGTTGTGTGGTGTCTTAGTAACTGATGTTTGATCAAACGTGAAAAATCTGAGGAAGAGAGCCAAGCTAATAGCTAATTATTGGAATGCAACAATAATAGAGATGAAGATGGTAACAGATTTAAGATTTATTTAGAAGAATTTTCTGAATTATTAATATGTTTGGAGAGGATGGATTCCATTTATCTTAACTATAATAATAGATTGGGAGACTGAGATAAAAATAAGTATAAATGAGAAGAATCAGGGTTTGGCTATGGTACTTTGAGATGTCTTTTAGGCATTTGATATTAGTTTTAAAGACAAGATGGGACATAGGTAAACTTTCATTTAGCAAGGTGTGGAGAACTGAGCTTCAAAATTGTATTGGAATTTTTGAGCTATTTTATAATTTTTACTACATTTGAACCAAATTTATTCAATGGAATTTATTTATAAAATATTTATTTATTCTAATATTAAACTAATTTATTTGTGAACATTTAAAATATATTTATTCTTTTTAAATTTATTTTTACTAGTGCATTATTGATGTACATAATTATGGGATTTGTTGTCTCATATTCCTAGATACACACAGTACAGCAATACAATTTGGTCAATATCCCACCCCTCACACATATGTCTCTACATCCTTCCCTCCATCCCCTGATTCCTCGGCTATCTTCTGGTTCTATATTGCCCTAAAAAAAACCAAGTACAGTGTCATAATTCTTATATCTATGAATAACATTTTTTATATACATGTCTATAGTATATACAGTGAAATATTTATAAATGGTTGGAATGTACCTTGCTTTATCTCCATTCCAACATCTCCCCTTCTCCTCCCTTTCCTTTATATTTTTTTAATCCATCCAACATAGTCTTATGTATAGGAGAGAATCATTGCCACACATTCATGAACACATGAATATTGACAGAGCAAGCCAAGGCTAGTGCCCGTTCATAATCTCCCCTCTTTGAGTTCCTCCCATCCTATGTTTCCCTTACTTTACCCCTGTGTTAGTTTGGCTTCTCATGGAAGTCAAAGGTTCCCCACAGAGTTGATAATCCCCCTTCTCCCTCCTTCCAGCAGCCTTGATATCCCTCCTATTCCCTCTTGTCTCCCTACCCTCCTCCTGTCATCCCCCAGTGTCACAGGCAAGGTTTCCTCTGTTCGTTTAAAAATTCACCCATGTTGAGGTTATTATTAGCTTACCCTACTTTCAATCTGTTTCCATTTGTATTCTAGCCTCCACATACGAGAGAATATATTCAGCCCTTAAGTCTCTGAATCTGGGATATTTCACTAAGCATAACTTTTTTCATCTCCATCCATTTGGCTGCAAATGCCATGATGTCATTCTAATAGCAGAGTAGAATTCCATTGTCTATATGTACCACAGTTTTTGAATCCACTCATTCAGTGAGGGACATCTGGGTTGGTTCCAAACTACTGAACACTAAAAAAAAGTAATTGCAGAAGACCAAGTAGATGGGAAAACATTCCATGTTCTTGGTTAGGCAGAATCAATATAATCAAAATGGTCATTCTACCGAAAACCCTATACAGATTCAGTGCAATCCTAATCAAGATACTAATGACATTCTTCACAGATACAGAAAAAGCAATTCTCAAATTCATATGGAATAACAGAAGACCCAGAATAGCCAAAACATTACTAAGCAAGAAAGAGGAAGCAGGTGTCACAATTCCTGAGCTGAAATTATACTCTAAGGCCATAGTAACAAAAACAGTGTGGTATTGGTATCAAAACAGAAATGAAGACCAATGGAACTGAATAGAAGATACCAAGACAAATACTCAAAAGCACATTGTGGAAGAATGATAGCCTGTTCAACAAATGGTGTTGGACAAACTGGACAGCCATATGCAGACAACGGAAATTGGATCCTAACCTCTCACCCTGCACAAAAATCAAATCAATATAGTTAAAGGATCTTGAAATTAAATGAGAAACTATACAATTACTTAAAGGAAAAAGTAGGATCAGCACCACACAACATAGATGTCGGCACCACCTTCTTTAACAAGACCCCCATAGTGCAGGAATTAAAGCCAAGAAAAATTGAATGTGATGCCATTAAAGTAAAATGCTTCTGCACAGCTAAAGAATTAGTCAAGAGTGTCAAGATAGAACCTACAGAATGGGAGAAAATTTTTGCCTGCTATAACTTGGACAGACAGCTAATATCTAGAATATACAAAGAACCCAAAAAACTGAACACCTAAACCATAAAAAATCCAATCAATATATGGGCTAGGGAGCTAAATAGAAATATCTCAATGGAGGAAGCCCAAAATATATATAAGAAAATGCTTTACATCACTAGCAATCAGAGAAATGAAAATCAAAACTTCACTGAGATTCCACCTCACTCCTGTCACAGTGGCAAAAATGAATAATACGAAAAATGCAGATGCTGGATTAGTTGTGGGAAGAGAGGAACATTGTCACACTGTTGGTGGGACTGCAAGCTTATAGAGTCACTCTGAAAAGCAGTGTGGAGACTCCTCAAAAAAACTAGGGCTGGACCCACCTTATTACCCAGATATCCCACTCCTAGGTAGTTTACCAAAAGAGCTGGAATTGGCATATTACAGAGATATAGCTTTATTATTGCTTATAACAGCTCAATTTACTATTACAAAACATCTGTTCTAACAATAACTATTCTGTAAATTTTGACATAATCTCATTAAACACAACCATTTTGGTATTCAACTTAAATCTTAAGTATGTAAAAATTTTCAATCATTTCTCACAAAAGTAAGGCAATCCTTAAATTAGCAAATTGCATATTAATGTATAGCTTCATTCATTAACAACTTAGGAATAGATTTGATTAAGTCAGATCTATATCTGCTTTTTAAAGAAAATGTGTAAATCCAGAAAATATCTAATAACATTTGAAAGAAAAATTAACTGAGAAATTTTTATTTTAATGATTGCCCAATTTTGATAAAATAAATAAGAATTATACTAAAAATGATTACCTATTACATTTTTGTTAAAATAAATTTAAAAGCAAACACTGTTGTATGTTAATAAACTCAAAATCTATACATATTTATGGCATAAAATATAATTTGATACATGCATACAATGTTTAATGATCAAATTAGGATAAATAGCATTTTGTCTCCTCAAACATTTATAATGCCTATGTGTTGGGAAAACTTGTTCTTCTCCAGTTATTTTGAGATATATATGAGAAGTTGTTGCAGACTATCATTACCCTACTGTGCTATTGAAAACTAGAACTAATCTTCTTATCTAATTATATTTTACTGTACATTTTAAGGCATGCCCTGTTGGAATATTTTTATCAAACCTAATAAAATATTCAGAAGTGACTTGTACTAAATATAAATTATGCTGTTTAAGCATGTACTGTGTTTTACCAAATTTATGCATCTTTAACACTAGGTTGCATCTTACAATTTGCATTGGAAGTTCTTTTTCTTATTTAGTGGTACTTAAGGAGTTATAATCATTAAGATATTAGACTAAATAAATAATCACATATTAAAATTACTAAACATATATTTATAAGAAGCATCCCATACCTAATACTACTAAATTTTAACATATAATATTCTCTTTATTTGTAGACAAGGATTATAAGTGTCTTAGTCCATTCTGGTTAGTAGAATGAAATACCACAAGCAGGATCATTTATAACTATAGAACTTTATTTCTCTCTTTCTGCAGGATGGTAAATCCAATATAATGGTCCAGCAAACTTGAAGTCTGGTGTGGTGTGACTCACAGATAGCAGCTTCATACTGCATCCAGGTAAGGTAGAACAGTCCAGGGCAATCCCTGGGCTTTTATATAGGGCACTAATTCCATTGGCTGGAGTCCCACCACAAGGTGTAGATAGGCATAGTCAGTACTCCAAATTTCCCCCATAGTGATGGAAACAGACTGAAACCTAGGTTCTGTGTAACCAAAGGTAGATTTTATTCATTATATTATATTTACTTCCATGAAAAAAAAAGTGCATTGGGGCTGGTGCGGTGACTCTGTGGTTACGGTGCTTGCCTGGCATGCTCGACTATGCGGGTTCAAACCCCAGCACCACGTACACAACAAAAAGTCCTAGCAATAAAACAACATGAAAAACTTAATAAAATTGATTCTTTTTTTTCTCTCTCTCACTGTCCCTCTCTCTTAAAAAAAAAAGAGCTCATTAAATATATAAGCTCATTTAAATAAAAAATGAATGAATATATTTGCATATTAGTTTGAAGGTTGATGTAGCTAAGCCTCTATGTTTTTAAAATCAACAAGAATTTGGAACTGAGGGGAAAGAAAGAAAAAAACATATGTCTGGCAA
Source organism: Aplodontia rufa (assembly GCA_004027875.1). Lineage (NCBI taxonomy): Eukaryota > Metazoa > Chordata > Mammalia > Rodentia > Aplodontiidae > Aplodontia > Aplodontia rufa. Next base: position 71,541 of record PVKS010005645.1, on the reverse strand, counting down.
TTAGCATCTTTGGTCTCCTAAAAGTACATTTATCATATTTAAAAACTGCAGCTTATGCCTTCACAGTGGCATAATGTTCTCCTCACAAATAGTCATAACACCCGGTCCAGATTTTCCTGAGCTGCCTCTGGCACAACTATCTTGTGTTTTCTGTCCATCTATTAGACCTCAATAATAATAATAATGCAATCTTCATTCATTGAATTTCAACCCTGGTTTCTTGGGTTTCTAAGATATCAACTTTGCTTAATACATATACTAAAAATTTTGGGTTTGCATTATTTTGCACTAGGGAACCAAGAACTTGAGAAGAGAGGAAAATAAAATTTTAACATATATACTTTACTCTGCTGCAGTCAGTGAAATGTCAGTCATGAATATATGCTTTATGTTCTTGACCAAGATAAATACAACCTATTTATGATTGACATTGCACTGCCAGCAGTGGGGTTAAGTGGACACCAGACCCTATAACTGGGCATATGCTCACCAAAGATACATGGCTTGTAAATTAAAATAATTCTTGGTGATTGCAATTTGTAGCTATATTTCAGCGACATTAACTAGGAGTCTTTTATCCTGAAAAAGCATGTCTTGTCACCAAATTCTCATAAAGCTGTAGACCACCCACAAGTGACAAAACCATACATACTAATAAATTGCCTTCAGCACTTTATTTAAAATTAATATGTATTCACTAAAGCAGAAACTCAAGAGGATTGCCTTTGGATGATATGATAATCTAGAAAATACCAAGGTGGCCCAATTTTGATTCCTGTTTAGATTATAATTTGATCCAAAATTTTTGTTTAAGTATTATCCTGTTCTCAAGCAGAACTGCAAAATGATGTATTGATTTTTTAAAAGTTAATTGTAAATAACCCAGACAAAAAGGAAAATAAATCTTATTTTGGGAACTAAATTAATTTGAGGGGCTTGTAAACAAAAATACTAAAAATCAAAAATCAAAACAACAAAACAAACCCAGAAGAAAACTGTAACAAGTAAAATTAGGACAAGAAAAAATGCATATAGAAATGGTACAATATATTTTTGTGGAATGATAATGTCCCAAGTGAGATATTGAAAATTCTGCACCCTAACCATTAAACGCTTCTTAAGTGACTTTCACTCTAAGATAGGGCCTTATAATTTCTGCCTGTCACTCAGCAATGGAGAATAGACAGAATAAATACGTTAAATTAAATTTTTTTGACAATAGAAATTAAATGAACTTAGTGAAGTTTTAAAAAGAAATGCATTTATTTCATGCTATCTGATGTCAATTTTCACTCACTTATTAAAGTGTTTTAGTGTAACCTAAAATCTTAAATGTAGCACCATATGAAACAAAGTATGTGATCAGTAAAACAAAGTGATCAAGCAGTTTTAATTATAATGAAAATCTTTGAGGGTGACCCTTCGTAATTTGTCATTTACATATTCTGCATATTCTGCAACTTCCATTAAATATATTTCATCTAAAAACATCTGAAGGAATATAAAACATACTTTTCCCATTAGTTAACATTTAACTTCAATACATATCACACATAATGTCACAGATTTTCGGGCATATGGTCTTGATATAATTGAACACATATCAGTCATAGTTATGTCATGATAATGTCAGTGTTATTTTAATATGGTCTAGCTTTCTAAATCATATTTTAAAGCATATATCTTGATTGCTGATGTATCTTTTATAAATATCTTACAATGCTATTTTGTGATCAAGAATTCCAGTACATATTGTTCATTCATTCATTCATTCATTTGGTAAAATATTACCAAAATTACACTTATGTCCTAGTAATGAACACAAAGATTATAAGGTAAGAAAAAATATCAAATCACTCAATAGGGAAAAACAGGACAACATTAATTAAGTTGGGAGGATATTATAGGTGTTATAATAGAGATTTGTGTTCAGTGCTAAAGGAACTTAATCAAAAAAGAAAAGGATTTCTCCTGCATGGTAAAGATAGTGCCCACTTAGTCTGGTCATGAAAAACTATTTCATAACCTCACAAAGAAAACAATAGGGGGCTGGAGCAGTGGCTCATCGGTTACAGTGCTTGCCTGGCATGCGTGAGTGTGCAGGTTCGAATCCCAGCGCCATGTACACAACAAGTGTTGGAGTAACAAAGTCACATTGAATACTAAATGAAGTTGATTCTCTCTTTCTCTCTCACTTTCCCTCTCTCTTAAAAAAAAGAAGACAAAAGCATTACAATTATATTGTCTAATTTTATCTTTTTTGTGTGAAAACCAAATTCATCAATTCAACTTTGTCTAAAAATCATGATAAAATTATATGAACATGTTCTCCTTAAACTATAAGAATTGTGACTGAGAACTGACTTTTCAAAAAATATTTAATAGTTTTGGGGATGGAGCAGTGGCTCAATGGTTATGGTGCTTGCCGGGCATGCACAAGGATGTGGGTTCAAATCCCAGCACCACATATACAACAAAATGTCAGAGCAACAAAAGCTATATGAAACACTAAATAAAATTGATTCTCTCTTTCTGTCTCTTTCAATGTCCCTCTCTCTTAGAAGAAAAATAAGAGTAGTTTTGCACTTTAGAAATATTTGTAAATGTTTTGTGTACTCTAGATTCTTTTCCATTGTGTTTAAGTTAAATGATTAGTAATTACTGTATTTATTATAAGCAGGCAAACCCAAACAATCACGTTTTTGTGAATTAAAAAGCATGGTCAATATTGTTATGTTAAAGTGCAGATTTTCTTCTAAAAGAAAAAAAAATTTGACTTCAAAATTTAAATAAAAACACACTTGTATATAATTTCCCTTAATTAAATGGGCTAATAATATATTCTTTGAAAAAAAGTTAGCCTCTGAGACATTCATATGCTATTTAATTTGATATATATTTTAAAGTTATGAACCTCAATATATATTTTTCTTCCTTTGAAACATAAACAAACACTGTTAGTTAAATTGTCTCAATAGCATTTCTTATTTCACTCAAACATTTATTAAGTGTATTTGGCTAATTGGATGATTTAATAGTTATTAGTGTGTTCTTGCAAAATAATTATATAAGAACAAGAAAAATAGAATAAAGTGTAGGAAGATATGATTGGTGTGTTAAGTAGGATATACACATTTCTATAAATATAATATTATGATGGGGATTTCTTTCACTCAAGCCACCTAAAAGTTATTATTTATTATTATTTATTTAAGATGAATAAATGTAATATATTTGTATATTTTAACGTTTTTTTAGATATGCAAGGGGATGGGAGAGGAGAGAGAGAATATGGCAGATTAGAGGAATGGTGCACTTTCCAGCAGTTCCTTAGCACCATTTTTAAAAAGCAGGAGAGTACGCATTGCTGAGATGGGTAGTTAAGAGAACTCACTGAAATTCAATACTGCACAGCAAAAGAAACCATACAAATGCAGACAGTTGAAAATTTTAAACATGAGAAATAATGTTAGAGATGTTTCAGTTTGGCTGGCAGTGGCTGTGGATGCTGAGGGAGAACACAGGTAGAGAGAGGGAGGTGCAGTCATAAAAACGTTGGCTTTAGGGAACTTTTGGAATAGAGAGGGAGGTTGACCTTAAAGGACCCAAGGTCAGTTGGATAAGTCCTTGAGTGAAAAGTAGATTACAAACAGAAACCCAAAAACAAACCCCAAAGTTTTCAAGTATACAAAGATATCTAGAAAAAGAACCAACTCAATGAAACCAGAGACTTAACTACAACAAACAAACCTAGATGGCAGGAAACAACAACAAAAAATCTGTAACACTAAATGTAAATGGTATCAATGTTCCAATTAAGGGCATAGATTATGCTGTTTACAAAAAACTCAACTCATAAGCAAACACACCCATAGACTGAACATAAAAGGATAGATCTGCAAATAGGCAGGGGTAGCTATTTTCAAAACTGACAAAGCAGTTTTCAAGTAAATATTAATCAGAGAAGAAACTGTGTGCATTTATAAATATACCATTGTGAATTCCTTTATGTCCATATATAAAGCACTAAACATAAATAAAGAAATCATAAGAACAGTAGAATAGAGGAAGGTGAATAAGGGGAAAGAGAAACAGAGGGTAAAGAGAAAAGCAGGGACCAAATGGAAAAAATCAAATTCCATGCATCTGAGATTTTTACAAAACAAAACAAACTGTAATGCATAGTTATAACACTCTAATAAAAAATAGAAGAAGAGAAATGGTTGAGGAAACCAAAAACTAAAGGAATCTGAGTTCTTATGATTTTTTTCTTAAGTAGCTTCAACATCCCTTAACTTCCTATTTATGTATTAATGATAAAAATAAGCTTCTATTATGTTAAAAATATAACAGAAGTTATACAAATAGGTGAATACTTTCTATTTCTTAATCATCAGTTTTCTTCATAATCTTGAAATTCAGTTAAGCCTAGCATAAAATTTTTAATAAAATTTTGATTGTATATGTATATCGATTTAATCAACTTAATTGTGGTTAACTGCTGAAATAAGGAATATTTGTGGCTGATTCCTTTAACCTTTTTAATTAGTGATGTGTCAGAATTCTAATTTCATTTGAAGTTCTGAGGAATGCCTTTTAACCCCTAATTATTTGCCAAATCAGCAATTACATTGCAATTTCAGTGCTACATATTTGATATTTTTAAACAAATTAAGTAGAAATCATGTAGTACAGCTTTAATTTTTAATGTAAGTTGAAAGAACTAAAGTAAAAGACGAAATGTTTTAAATACCTAAATCTTGATTGGTGCATAATAAAGTATAATTAAATGCTTGCTAAACTATTGCGTTGGTGCTTTCATTTTCTCTTTTATGCCTCAAAACACTCCTTTAGGTAAGTACTACCACCATCAGAGTTCAGGTCATAAAGTTGCATCATAGAAATAAATTTCATAAGAAATTAAATTTGTCAAATTATATTCTGTAATAGAACTCAAGTGATTCCCAGTAAAATGTCACCTTGTTCTTTCTATAGGATCAGGTTCTTTGTGACATATAATAAATACCCAATTCTAACCAGTCAAATTAGATTAGACCTTTAACATCCAGTAGGAGAGAGAATGAAGTAATACACTGTAATAGAGTCCTATACAAAAAGCCATAGTAGAGTAATTCCATACTTTTAAATCTAATTCCAACATACATATATGTTTCCAGGCCAAAATTATTATATTCTTTTCTTTTCTTTTTAAGAAAGAGGGACAGTGAGAGAATGAGAGAGAAACTTTTTGTTTTTCATATGGCTTTTGTTGTTTGGAGATCTTGTTGTGTACATGATGCTGGGGTTCATACTCATTTATTTGCGCATGCCAGGCATGCACTGTAACTTCTGAGCCACTGCTCCAGCCCTAAATTCTTGATGATCATTTTCTGAGAGATACGTAGTGATTGAAAGAATAATTTTCAAAATGTCCAAGAAAATTTGTTTCTTCATCAATTTGTGAGGAAATTCAATGTCTATTATAATGATACTTATATATCAATATTTTCATGTTGTAATAATATGTCAGGATTTTGCAGAAATTATAAACAGACTTCTTCATGTAGTAGTAAAGAACCACCTATTATGCCTCAGGGGTTGTAACTATCTTTTAGAAATAGAATATTGAGTTCAAGTTTATTGAATTTTCCCACTATCAAATATTTAAATTATCTGTGCTGAGTTATCTTCATGTACCAAAATCGCTTTGGGTTCATATTTTCTTATCAAGGTTCAAAGTATCATATTTTTTGGATTCTTATGTATATAAGGCATTCACAAGAATGCATTTCAAATTTACTCAAATTGATCTATGACAGAATAAATATTCACTCATTATTCACATAGCAATCAAGTTTTGCTATTGTGATTATCACAATAAAATTTCTAACTAAATGATAATGGCTCATACCATCATCAATCTCTAAAATTATTATAAATTTCAATGCACTTGATAGCATTTTAACCCTCCAGCAAAATGAGATCAGATTTGATCAACTTTTATACCAGACTGCCAATTGGTAAGTTGTTTAATTTCTTTGAATAAATATTTGTGGAGTAATCATCAAGTAATATACTAGACTTTGGACATGCATAGCTATATAATGGACTGTGACATTGTAGAGTGTAAAATATTGCAGTAAAGAAAACTGTAAATCTCTCTGCAAATCTCTAGTTATTCAAAAAGCTATAATAGATTGGTATGTGTATATGCATAAGGGTCTTCTAACCCACAATGGCACTGATTGCCTCCTGCAATAGAAAAAGCATTGTATAGTAGTAGAAAAGGCACTGACTCTGAATTTCACAATACTTATAGAATGGTCAACGCATGTAGATGTTTCATGAATAAAGTGAAATAAAGTAGAACATGTCTAAAATACCAGCTACGGGGAGGCTGAGATACCAGAATTGAAAATTTGAGGCCAGCCTCAACAACTCAGTGAAATAAAAGGAGTGTGTATCTAGTCCAATGGTAAAAATGCCCTTGAGTTGAATTTCCAGAATAAATGAATGAAACAATGAATAAATATATATTGATATATGAAAATATAAAGAAGTATAAATAAATTTAATTAAAAGGAAATGTAAGGGTTGATTTCTTAGATTTATTTTAACAGTTAGGGAATTACATAAGAAAAATGTTTCATGGGAAAGTGTGACATTATAGAAGGGATCTAAATTTTGTTACTATATGTAGTTTAGTCTGATAGCTATGTTTTTAATTTTGCAAAATTATGAAGGACCTCATTGTCTTCTTGTTTCCTTCTCAATATTTGAACATTTGATATGTGTTTATAAATATGCATACAGACAAATACATGCAGTTTCTTCTTCTTCTTCTTCTTTTTATTGAGAGATTTATTATAGAACAACCATACAAGTTTTTAACCACATAATATAAAATGTGTATATATTCTGGATATTAGTACATGCATTTTTAAATGTGATTCACACCAGAAATATTTAAAACTTAAGTGATTTGTGTAAAATATCTATCAGTGTATGGTGCCTTAAATGAATAATGAATGATTTGCCTTTTATTTATAAATTGTGATAGAAACTAATTTTTTTCTTTCACCAATCTCAAGCATGTGTAACTGCTAATGTGTTAGTTACATTCATTTAATAACTCTTATTTCACCCTTCACTTTTGTTTTCTAAAACACTCCAAAGAAATAAATGTAAAGTCAGATAATGTACATATTCTAAAAAAATAAAAAAATCTAAGGTGGGCTATGTTCTTTCCTAGCTGACTAGTGCTCTGTTAACACTAAATTCCCAGGAATATTTTCTGGATTCTTACAAAAACTATAGTGTCATTAAGATTGAACAATTTTCCCCTATGGAAATATTTAACTGTGTAAATGGTTGATATGTGATTTTACAACTGTAAACCATTAACAATCACAGTAAAAAATTGTAAATAGATTTTCACTATGTATAATTTTAATCTTGATCTTATCTTGGAGGATGACAGTGCATCCAATTTATTATTGTGTTGACCTCGCAAAAATCTTTTCAATGATAAAAGAGAGAAAAAGCCATTCAAGTATAATGTTCCATGTAATTTTGTATAATTGTATGTACACTGCATACACAATGTTCAATAACCTAAATTTGATATATACAATATGTATTTTCACTAGCCTTATAGTCTCATCTAATATGTGGATTACTATATATTTATCAGTTTTGACATTAATACCTAACAAAAGTCATAGATCATCAATTTGTTTTCTATAATATATATGTACCTGTATTGTACAATTACAAAAATCTATAAATACACATCTATTACTTGTAAATATAGCATGCCTATTACTAATAAATATATTTGTTTAAAATTAATAATTTCAAGCAATGTGTGGTAACATACATCTGTAATCCCAGTGAGGAACACAATTTCAAAGCCAGCCTCACCATCTTAGTGAGGCACTAAGCAACTTAGCAAGATCCTGTCTCAAAATAAAATAAATTTAAAAAGAGGTTGGCAATGTGGCTCAGTGGTTCAGCTTCTGTGAGTTCAATCCCTGGTACTAAAAAATGCATAATTTCAAAATAGCATTTTATATTAATTATTACACATTTTCTTACACATTTATGTTTCAAGTTATGTTTCCTTCCATTAATGGAAATGTGAGAATTTCACAGACATTCTATTGCTATCATTAAAGTTATGTCCATGAGTTTGACAGGGAAAATTGAGGACAACATCCACATGATATTGAGATAATGTTTTTAAAAAGAGACAATTCTTAATTCAGTTCTCCATCCAACCCTATTAGTTTAGAGATCTGTCATGTAGAAGTCAAAAGGAACTCAGTTATCCTTTTAAGCTGTAATAAGAATGCATCAAAGTAATTGTAATTGATGAATGTCTGACAGAGCATAGATCTCAGAAAGAAACTAAAGTATCAATCAAGATTTTTAAGAATCACACAAAAGTTTTTCTAGAGAGTTCCAAATTCACCTTTGAAACAAATGATGCAATAGAAAACAGAAATAATGCAGCTTTGTATATGAAGCTTTTCAGTCAGTGCCAGTATTTAGACAGTATTTCTGAATTAACACACAAAGTTATATTTACCTGTTATGCTCTTTTAGACTCCATATGTTCACAGAACAAGAACAAGTATATATGAACACAGATATGTCCATCTATTATTTCTTTTTCCATTACTATCTATATCTGTTTCTACATAACCTCTTTCTATATACATATATAGATAGGAATACATATGGATTTAAAAGAAACTTTAAATATCACACATACCAATACACACATCTACAGTGAGATGGGGCATAAATGAGAGGGAGAAGTTTGGTATATCATACTGAGAAATAGTTTAACAACAGACTAAAATATGTGCATGTATAACAGTGTCAGTCAGACCAGCAAACGTGAAGATCCAAGAAGCAACAGTTGGAGCACATACTATAGAAATTAACCATCATAAGAATATTTGTACTTCAACAGAGTTTTTCAGAATTTTTTTTAGCTCTATTGCTATTGAAATGCACATATCGTTTACTTGGTTTTAACTAAGAGCATTCGATATTTTACAAGAAGATGGAGGAGGTTGTAAAGATTTATACACTCTTTTGTTGCCTTTTGGTCAGTGTTTTACTCGGTGTTTCGTTGCTGTGGTGACTAAACAAGAATAATTTAGAGGAAGGAAAGTTGATTTGGGGCTCACAGTTTCAGAGGTCTCAGTCCCTAGCTCTGGGCCTGCAGTGAGGCAGATCATGTGTGGAAGGGCATGGCAAAGGAAAGCCACTCAGGACTTGGAAATAAGGAAGAAAAGCACTCTGTTCACCAGGAACAAAATCTAAACTCCAAGACCATATCCCTCCATAGCCTTCTTCCTCTGGCCACACACTTCCTGTCTATAGTAACTACCCAGTTACACACACATATCTATGGATTAATCATCTGATTAGGTTACAGCTCCCATACTCTACTCTTTCTACCTCTGAACATTCTTGCACTGTCTTATACATGAGCGTTTGGGAAACACCACATATCTAACAGTTAATAACTACAGTGCATTCATATCCTAAACTTGCTTCCTTTTATCTAAAATCTATATTGGGCTTTGCTGTGAACATTTTCCCTACTTTTCAAATTCTTCTTAATGGATACTACACCCAACAGGATATTGACAGCCTCATTCTAAAGGTCCTTCAGTTATCTCTGTGGCATACTCACATGCTGTATATTAATATCATACATTGAACTCGTGAAATGCCATTATATTTTCAGGAATGTTGGACTAACATTTATTTGAATGACCAATTACTTTTTTTTAAGAAAAGAGGGACAAAGAAAGACAGACAGAAAAAGAGAGAATCAACTTTTATTTAGTTGTTTATGTGGCTTTCATTGCTCCAACACTTCATTGTGTGCGTGGTACTGGAGTTTGAACCAGAGTACTAGTGCATGCCAGGTAAGCACTGCAACCACTGTGCCACTGCTCTAGCCCTTAAAGCACCAACTACAAAAAGAAGCATAAATTGTTGCTCACTAGAAATATTAATATCCTTAGAAAAATCATTTCATTTATTTAGATTTAATTAAATTTTATCTGTAGTGATGTTCACTGATAATTTAATTCAATGATGACATTAATAAAATATTTTCTGTTGCATTTATAAGATGCTATCAAGAAAACATTAATATTATAAAATATAAAACTGATTTGCATATTCTCTGAAACTGTATGACATTATAATAAGAAATGCTTTTCTACAGAAAGAAGTGAGAAATATTGCTAACAATGCATAAACATGTTACGTCTGAAATGCCCTTACTTAAGACCAAATAAACAACAGTCAACTTTCTTGTTGTAGGTATTGCATTTGATTGAGTATACAGAAGCTTAAATTACTTTCTATGTCAAATACATATTAAAATGACTTTTCTTTCACTATTCACTGTGAAGGAAAGGCATACTTTTCTGTCATGTGTTTCCTTCATAACTATTTGTGTTTTTATTAAAGACATGTTATTATTATTGGCTTATTATTAGTGCTATTTCAAACATTTTTACTAAATTGTAATTCAATGCTTTGATATCACATCTCAGATTTGATAAGTGACTATCAATGTTATCTTTCAAGTCATAAGCAAATTTTGAAAAAGTCAGAAATAGGATATTGATGACCAATAATAGAAGGTTACAATGATGGTTAAGATTTATGTCAATTCATTAATCAAAAATATCTTCTGAAGATGATCATAGAAAATGTTACAAGTCAATTGAATTATATAGTTATCCAATGTACATTTCTCTGTTATCCCCAAAGATCTTATTATACAATTTACAAAACTATTGTCAGAAAGTGGAGCAAGATGGTGGCTCACAATATGCACAGCAGGTCATTTCCCCTCAGAGTCACCTATTTGAACAGCTATTCATGCAAAACCACTTTTACCTCAGGAAGTTTGATAACAGAACAAAGTGCTATCTTTTTAAAAATGACAAGACACATTAAAGACAGGGTGAAGGAATAGTTGCTAGAGTCAGCCCCAACTCTAGGCAGCACTGTTTGGCAAAAGATGTCTCCTGCAAGGATAACGGACCAGAATTTAATTCCAGATCTTAGGCTTGAAGTCCAACAACAACCTGCCAGTATGAAACCTAGTGCAGGATCCCACTGCAACTCTTGCTCCCAGGCTACTACCTGCAGACTGAGCTTCTGTTTCCTCCTTATGGAAGCAGCAAAGGGACTTTCTTGAGGATCCCTCTTGCAACCTCAGGCACCGCACGTAGGCTTGGAGCAAGACTAACCACTGGGAGCAGAGCAAATGGAGCACAGAATTTTGCCTTGGATTTAATGCTGGGCCTTCTGCAGTGAAAGTGAGTATATTATAAATCTAAAAGATATTTATCCCCAGGTCAGTGTTTGCAGATAAAGGATCTTACTTTCTCTCCAGTTATGTAGAGACCTGCACTCTAGGGGTACAAACTCATGTTTTGACCTCAAGATTCACCACCTATGTGCAGGCCTATTATAAACCTGCAAGAACATAGAATTCCTTGTGACTGAGACTCAGGAGTGACCCAGGTGAATGTCAACCTGGGTGGTCAAGAGAGGAATTTCAAGATTTCTCTCCTATCTTATACACAAGATTCCAGCCACTTGGAAGTAGTGCAGGAAAAAGAGCATAGGAATTTGTTTTGGAACTCAGTGCAGGGCTGATAAAACCTAACACAGGAGAGATCCTAATGGTAGCTGTTGATGGCCAGTGACTGCAGATGGAGCTTCTGAATTCACTCTGTTACCAAGTGGAGATCTACAGTCTTGATGTAGACTGTGTACACTAGAATCCACTGTTCCCAGTTGAAAGGACTCTAACTTTCAAACTATTCAAGAGACTGAGAAACTAAGCTGGGCACAGGGTCACATGCCTGTAATTCCAGTAGTTTTGGAGGCTGAGGCAGGAGGATCACAAGCATAAGCAATTTAGCTTGTCTCTAAGCAACTTAGCGAGAACCTGTCTCAAAATTAAAAATAAATATCTAGAAAGCTCTGGGAATGTGGTTCAGTGATTAACCACCTCAGGTTCAATCCCCGGTACAAAAAAACAAAACAAAACAAGCAAAAAACTAAGCAGCTACAACTAGATCTACCTTATGACCCAGTAATTCTACTTTTGTGTTTATATATAAAGGGATTCAATTCAATATGAAGAACAGGTATCTTTACTCTCATATTCATTACAGAATTGTCATAATAGCCAATATATGAAATTAGCATAGGTTTGTATCAATGGATGAATTGCCAAAGAAAATATATTAATACACAATGCAATTAAATTCAGACTTAGAAGGAAATCTTTTCACATGTGATACTGTGGTTGAGTCTGGAGAAAATTTTGCTAATGAAATAAGCTAGATATAGAAAAACAAATACTACAGGATCTTACATGAAAATTTAACTTGTATGTGTGGAATTCATTAAAGTAGACTATACTGGTTGTTATCAAAGACTTGGTTTAATTAGGGAAAGCAATGAGGAGATGCTGACCAAAGAGTACCAAAATTCAGTGAGCTAAGAGAAACAACTTTTTGGGATTTATTGCACAGTATGATGAATAATAATGTAATTATTAATTAAAATAATGTAATATATTTTTCAAAATTGGTGAGAGTAACTTTTAAGTATGCACACCACAAAAATTTTCAGTATGTGAGTTGGTGATTATGCTAAGTAGCTTTTTTTAATAATTCCATAATGTAAGCAAATATCAAATATTACATTATATGCCATAAATGTATGCAATTCTTTTGTGTCAGAAGGTAAACACAACTTATGTATGTAGGAAAAATATTAAGAGGGAAAGAATTATTTTAACAAATAATGATTAAATGACTAGTATTCCCTTGGAAAAAGTGAATTTGATCCTTTCCTTATAGTAGTTTCATAAATAAATCCAAAATGGATCAAAGGCCTTATTAGTAAGAAATAAAACTTCAGAAGTCTTCAAGTAAGTCATAGGATTATGTCTTTATGAAGCTGGATTAAGCAAAGCTTTCTGTAGTATAGCACATACAAAAAATGACAAAAGATAGCTTAAATTGGACTTCATCAGAAAATGCACATCATTGATAAATTGGAAGAAGAGCTCACAAAAGAGAAGAAAATTCTAATTATTGATCTGCTAAGAGCTTGTATCTCTTTTAGTATATCCTTACCAGTGTCCTACAAGTTGTTCCTCTCAGTAGTTTCTAATTTATCTTCCCTGTATTATTTTCAAATGTAAAAAAAATATATTTCTTTTGCTAATTTCCCCTTTTTTCTTACACAAAAAGACTTAGGCTATATTCTTTTCAACTTAGATTTATTCATAGGAAAAAACAGCTTAGAAACACTCCTCATAACTTCATAAACACTTTCCTTCTGTATATTTTTACATTAACACCAGTACCCCAGTGGTGGGGACTCTAGAGTTTTTGCATTCAATTCTCCCACATACTAGATGCAATTTTCCATTATTTTGCAAATAGCACTGTTTGTAAATAGTATTAATTTTTATAAATGCATCCTTAAATTCCTGAATGTGAGATTATGAGTACAAAACCAAAATGTGGCTTCATTAGATTCATTTCCAAAGTCTGCTTCATAGTGTCATACTGAACTGCATTTCAGTAACATTGCATGAGAGTGAATGCTTCCCCACAGCTTGCAATATGTCCATCATTATTTTTAATTTTATTTTCCCCCATCTGATACATAAGTATGAAATTATAATATAATTATAATTTGTCATATTATGAGTGGTCCTGCACAGGTTTTCATATTTTAGATTCATTATTATATATTATAATATATATATATAATTATTATACATATTATATATTATATATATATTATTATATATTACATTCATCCATTTTCCTTGCATTTAATGTTTCCTCTGTTTTTAAATATTCTATATCTACATTACAAATTATAAATGTGTTCTTCTAATTTGCTAATATTCTTTGGATTTGTAAAGGCATTTTAATTTTTTAACATGCAGAGACACCTTTTATGTAGTCAAAATTTCAAATTTTTTCTTCTATTTCTTCTTAATTTTAGCTCCCACTTAGAAAGTATTTCTCTATATTCAGATTACAGAGTATTTCATCCACTTTCCTTAGCACCTGTATTTCTTTCTTTATTCGATTCCATTTTTACTACCTACTGCCCAGTTGTGCTAGGACAGAAGGATACATAACCAACAAAATAATAACAACAAAGACACCATAAGATGGGATTTGAGATACAGTGTGCTGTGATTCAGATATGATGTATTCACCAAAAGCTCATGTATGAGAAAATGCAAGAATTTTTCAGAAGTAAAATTATTACCTTATGATGTGCAAACTGATCAGCAGATTAATCTACTGAGATACAGATTAACTGATGATAACTATAGGCAGTAGAGTATGACTGGAAATAGGTCATTGAGAGCATGACTTTGGGATTTGTATTTTGTCCTTGATGAGGGAACTCTCTCTGTGTCTTCTTTCTGGTGGCATGTCCTGAACTGCTTTCTGTTGCTGTGCCTCTTTACCATGTGTTCTGCTTTGCCAGGCCCAGAGCTATGGCGTGAGTCAACTGTGAACTGAACTGCTGAAACCAGGAGGCAAAATAAGCTTTTCCTCCTGTAAATTATTCTTGTTTGATCTTTTGGTCACAAACATGCAAAAGTTGACTAACCACAGGGTTTATTAAGCTTATCAGGGAGGACCTGTAGTGCTGCGATGGACAGGTAAATCACCAGAATGTCCAGTGTTGATGGGTTGGGCTGGTATAACTCTTTTGCATTCAGTCTCTGGTTCCTCACTAGAAATGTGTGCATTTAGCCCTTCATATAGCTGCTGGACAAGCACTTGGCTCTCCTTGGTGCTTGGTCCACATCAGTTAGAACATGGAAGGGGGTTTTTATAGCTTAGGCAACAGAAGCAGTGACATCATCAGACTTAGCTTGTATGTTCCTTGTATAACCATTATCTCAATGAGCAGCTGTCTTAGCATACTTGCAGAAAATGGCTGTATACAGATAACAATTAACTTGCCCTAATTCCCTGCATACACAGGAGAATGCCAGTGTCTTTCAAGGAAGGATATATCTGGACATTCTGGTCCATGGTCACTTTCATTGTTCCCTTTACTTGGCTAGATTTTTGGAAGTAGAAAAGGGGCATTCAAGGACATATTATTGTACTGTCCCATTTACACACCATTGGACTATATTCTAAGGTATGATGTGAAGATTATATTTTACTCCATCTTTTCATAACAATTAACCATGTACCTCAGGTTTTTTTTTAAAGGACCATCTTGCCCAGCATCTTCATCATCTTCATCCTAAATTAAACTTTCTCGTGTATTTAAGTCCACTGATCTGTCTGCCTGTTACTGTCAACTATTCAATTATTAATTTTTTATAGTAACTTAAATATTTAACAAAAATTAACCTCGAGTAATAGACTTCAACAACTTGGCAGAGGTTTTGTTGGATTGCATGCATATTTTTCTGGAAACACAGGTAATCTTTACTGAACATAAGAATCCTGAAGAGTTTGAATGTCAGTTTTCTATCTTGATATTTTTTATTTTCATCATGGGGAAAAACACAAAAACATCCTTTAAAGAACTACATTTATGTCGTGCAAGTAAGTTCAGAGATTAGACAGCTGAAGCAGAAGGCTGGCAAAGGCATTGACAAAATATACTCAAAAACTATAAAGACAAAAATCACAAGGGAAAGAAAAAGGACACTGTTCAGAGGATAAACACCTACCAAGAATAAAGTTGCAAACGTTTTGAGTAGCACAAATCTAAGTTTTTTAATAACCTAAATTACTTGACAGATGACTATTGTTGGGCTCTGTGCAAAAAGAAAATCACCATACTGGATGCCATAATACTTTTTTCTTTCCCCCTTCATATTTCTCGCGCTCTGAGCGAAACGGGCTATGCGCCTGCAAATTAGGGCTGCTTTCTCTCTCTCTCCCTCTCTCTCTCTCCCCCTCTGCACCTTCCCAGTCAGTGACAGATGACATCACCAACATAATAGTCCCTCATTGGCTGGAAAAAGCCAGTCTGCTGCTTCACCATTGGTCCTTTAGCAACCTGCTCTGGCTATATCAAGCCATGTGTGTGAGAAATAAAGGGGAGAAGTTTTCAAGGTGCCATCCACGCGTAAGCCTGAGTTCTTTTCTCCCCCAGGCGGGAAGGAAGGTCCCGCGTTCCAGTCCCACATTCCAACCGCCAGCATTAGCCCCCTCATTCCCGCCTCCCCAACCCGTCCTGTTTCGGCTCCTGCGAAATGGCCCAGTTGGTCCAGGTCGTTTCACCTGCTGCCCACCCCGGAATACTGTGGGGGGCAACAAAGTGGTGCCCCGTGTGAGGAGATTCTCAGGATCCGTGCCGACAGGACCCCGCCAACTAGAAGATATGAGTAAGCCTGCTTTTCCTCTTTTTAATCTCTCCCTATTCAGATAAAGGTATTCCACGCCCATGTGTTAGGGCCCCGCCTCCCTTGCTTTTAATTTCCCCCTATTCAGCTGCAAAAAGCCCCCGCCCTGGCCTTAAGGCTCCACGCTCCCTCCTTTTTAATTCAAGTAATTAAGTCCAACGCCCTGGCCTTAGGGCCTTATTTTCTTTACCCCAATGTTTGAATATCAATTTTATCTCTTTCCCCTGTTCTCTGAGCCAGTGAATGAGGAGTCCTCTAACTCATTTAAACCCCTCTTCGCTCTCCTCCCCCTGTCCTCCGTACCAGCCAATGGGGAACCCTCTAGCTTACTTCAACACTTTTGGAGCTGTCTCTTTACTATAGGATGGCTTATTTCTCTAGCCCTTTTATGGCACTCCTTACATCCCCCTTTAAGCTTTCTCTATTGTCTCACCTCCGCCTTTGGCCAATTAGCTAGCAAGACAGACCCTGCCTTGGATTCCCTATGGGTCCTCCTTAAGAGCAAAGGATTAAAATTAGTTGATAGTCAAATTAAAGCTACATGGGCCACGTTTACCCTGGTTACCTAAAAGTAATTTATATAATTGGAATACATGGGACCAAATTGAACAACTTCTTAAAAAAGCTCAAATCCAATCTGGGGATCCCCCTCCCTTTGGAACATTTCTGACAATCTCGGCCCTTAAAAGCTGCTTTCCCCCACAGCCTGGATACGAACAAAAAAAACAACTCCCAAAACAAAAAAGGATATTATCCCTATGGAGGAAAAAAGGCCTGCTCCCCATGCTCCGACCCCCCACCTTAATCCTTTTGACTCGGCCACCTGGCCTGCTAGCAGGGGGGCCCCCTTCTCTTCCACCCCCTCCGCATACCACATCCGCCTCTAATCCACTTAGACCTGCCTCGGCTCCACCCCCCTCTTTTGAATCAGGACCTCCCTCAGCTCTACCTTGCCCTGAACCTTGCCAATTGTTTCCGGTCAATGTTAACCCTGGAGGCAGCCGGCCAGCCACATGGGTACCCGTGAGGGCCCAGGGACCTTAAAAAATTAAAAAAGGCCATTCTCGAGGATGGGCCCAATGCCCCATGGACAAAAACTATCCTCCTGCAGGGGCTAGCCCACCACCCATGCATGGCGGCGGATTGGCGGGCATTGGCCCGTGCAGTCCTTCCAAGTTCACTGTATATAAAGTGGAGTGCTCTGTACTGGGAGGAGTGCCAACAACAGGCGGAACGTAACCAAAGTGCCAATCCCATAATTCCTATTACTGTTGGAATGCTTACTGGCACCGCCGATCAATATTCATCAGGCATCCAACAAACGGCCATTCCACCTCCTTATCAGGACCAAATTCGGGCTTTAGGCCTGGTCACATGGCAAAAGCTGGAGGAGGGACCCTACAAGTCCCCAATAGCCGGGGTCAACCAAAAACCTGGAGAAGACTTCCCTGGGTTTATTACTAGAGTTGAAGGGAACATTAAACGCAAGTTTCCTCCCAGCAACCTCCGTGATCATTTCTTTAAAATGATGGTATGGGAAGGAATGAATCAGGAGCATAGAATTGCTTTTTCTGGTCTTAAGGACAGATCTATGAAGAGATGGATAATAGCCACAAAAGACATCAGGACCCATTCTTATCAGGCCCAGGCATTAGCCTCGGCCCTACAAACTTCCCATAGGGAGGATGTAGCCACTTTGTTGTGTGTGCTCCAGCAGGCTTATCTCAGGAAAAACGCCACCTATTTCTGGTGTGGGCAGGAAGGTCACTTCAACAAAAAATGCCCCAGCGGGCAGTGGAGGGATTAAACCCAATTGGGGCCTCCAAGGGGTTGGACCCTAATGCCCACCGTCCACTCCCTAACACCCCATGAACCCCCTGCCCGCGATGTGGAAAGGGCTATAATTGGGCCAAAGATTGCCAATCTAAAACAGATGCACAAGTTCGGCCTTTAAACTCCCTAAGGGGCTTACCCCAGCCCCATTAAAAAATAGGGGCCCCCCAGCCAAGACTTATTGGACCATCCCCCTCATACAGGGCGTCCGGCCCAAAATGATCCTCACATTGGGGACAAATCTTTTAAATGCTTAATAGATACTGGGGCTGACAAGACAGTTCTAAGAAAGGAGGAGATTCCCCCACAATGGAGGCTAGTTCCTGGACCGCCCCCTACTGGGGGTGGGAGGACAAACCAACTCTCAGCAAACTGCTAACTGGGTCTCATGGGTGGATCCGGAGGGTAAATCAGGCAAAGTGTGCCCCCTGGTGGCGTCAGGGCTCACAGCTAACCTCCTGGACCAAGACATATTAGGAGAAACTCAGGCCTACATTACCACTAACCATAAGGCCTTTCATGGGGGTTCATTAGATGAAAGGAAATACCAACAACAATTTGAAAAAGGCCAATATCACCAAAACTACCAGGGCAACCCCAACTTTAAAATCATAAGAGAGGATTTACCCCGACTTAATCCCCAGCCACACCCCTAATCCTAAGAGCCGCTGCTCCCCCTGGGACACCCAAAATCAATTGGCTCCCAGGGCCCCCCATTTGGGTGGAGCAGTGGCCTTTACCCTCTACAAAGCTAACACAACTACATATCCTTGTAAAACACCAAATAGAATTAGGACACCTCCAACAATCCATTAGTCCCTGGAACTCACCTGTATTCGTAGTTAAAAAGCCTAATGGAAACTGGAGGTTCCTTCAGGATTTGAGGCCAATTAACCAAAGAATGGTTCCCTTTGGAACCCCTCAACGAGGCCTCCCATGGATTCCAGCCATTCCTAATGATCATCACTTAATTATCATTGATATTAAGCACTGCTTTTTTTCTATCCCCCTCCACCCTAAATATAGAGAAAGGTTTGCTTTCTCCCTCCCCTCACTTAACTTTAAGGGACCTGACCAAAGGTTTGAATGGACTGTTCTTCCTCAGGGAATGGCTAATAGCCCTTCTATCTGTCAACACTTTTTATCTAATATACTCACCCCTCTGGACACCTGCCCCAACTTACTTGTATATACTTATATGGATAATATCATCCTGGGGTCCCCCTGTCCAGAGAACCTCCAACAAACTTTTGATAACTGTCTGCACCTTCTCACCCAACATAATTTCCAAGTAGCTCCCAAAAAAATCCAAAATATCCCCCCCTTTAAAATTCTTGGGTCAATTCTCACCATAGATTCTGTTTCTCCTCTAAAACCTCAATTGTGTTTTAGGGATACTTATACCCTCGCCCAAGTTCAACAACTACTTGGGGAGATTAATTGGATGAGACTCTGGCTCCCCATCTCTACAGCTAAACTTACACCCCTCTTTGACCTTTTAAAAGACCTTAACCTACAATCCTCTGTCCAACTATCCCCTACTCACTGGGAGGTACTTTCCAAGGTCCAACAAGCCATTAATTCCACCTCCCTGAAGAAATTTGACCCTAACCTACCTCTATTTTTGTATATTTTCCCAAGTAAAACCCTCCTCATGGCTCTTCTAGATCAGGAGGGAAGGCCTATTCATTGGGTACACCTGTCAGTGGGGGGAGTCCCCCACATTTACTCCTTAAATGACCAACTGACTGATTGTATCATTAAGAGCAGGGAATTTTCAACTTGTCTTTTTGGGACTGACCCACATACGCTGGTCATCCCTTTTAGGCTCAATGATTTTTTATGGCTCCAAAGGAACCACACCAGGGTGACACTGGCCATGGAAATGTTTGTTGGGAAAGTTGATTGTCATTATGGCCCCTATAAGTGGATAAATTCCTTTGGGAGATTAGATTGGCACCCCCCTCATCTATTCCTGTCTCGTCCTGATCCTCAGGCCCCCACCATCTCCACTGACAGAGGCCAACAAGGCGCATCAATGGTGCTTTTCTCTTCAAAACCTCACCCAAATCAACCAGATCTATCTCTTACCCACAAGGTTCAGCCCAATTTAAGGAGCTTTATGCAGTTGTCCTTGCTCTCAATAAGGTTCACACAACCTTTAATTTGTTTTCTGATAGTCTGTATGTTGTCAGCCTCCTTCCTAACCTTGTTCATGCCCACATTAAGATGGATGACAACCCATCACTCCCCTTATGATCCAAGCTCCATATCTTCTAAATAAAAAAATTAATCCCATATATATTCAACACTTGCGGGGACATCAAAACTTGCCCGGATTCCTGACCTATGGTAACACTCTTGCTAATTCCCTCACTTCCAATCCTTCTGAGTGTTACACACTCTCAAAAGCTGCCTCTTTCCATCACCTTACTCATATTAACTGGAGAGGCCTTCACCATCGTTTCCCCCAAGTTCCAATAAAAGACTTAAAAAAGATTATCAAACCTTGCAACTCCTGACTCCCTTTCCTACAAGTTCCCCCCCCCCCTTCAGGGGCCTGGAGTTAACCCCAGAGGCCTAAGACCCAATAATCTCTGACAAACAGACGTCACCCATTATCCCACCTTTGAAAAATTTAAATTCATCTTCATGTCTGTGGATACCTTCTCCCATGTGCTGGGCCTGTGCACATACCGGCAAAAAGGCCAAACATGCCATCAACCCTAGGTCTACCAGATCAAATAAAACAGATAACGGGCCTTGTTTTATTAGTCAATCCCTAGCTAACTTCTTCCAAAAATAAAACATTACCCACACCATGAAAATTCCACATAATCCTAAGGGTCAGGCCATAATCAAAAGGCATAATAACACCTTTAAGTCCCAACTAATAAAACAAAAAAGGGGGACACTCCCCCCTCATGATCAATTAAAAATGGCCCTATTTACATTAAATATTTTAAATTTTTCCAAAGGAGAACATTTCTCTCCTTTTCAAAAACATTGGACCACCAGCATGCCATACCTGACTCTCAAGGTCAGATGGCAAGATCCCCTCAAGGGGATATGGAGAGGCCCTGGCCCACTGATCACTACAGGGCGAGGATTTGGCTGTTTTTCCAACTGACGAGCCCAAGCCAATTTGGGTCCTGGCCAGGGATCTCAAGCATTGCCCTCCCAGTACTAACGAACACCCAGGGGACTCAACCTCCCCTGAGGAGCCTTCCCTTTCTGATCTCTTCCAGGAACCATAATAATCCACCCGACTCTGGTGCTCCTGCTCGTGGAAACACACTCGACATAGACTGGCTTTGGGGTCCCAAGTAAACACAATGCCCACCAGCACTCTGGACCTTCAAAATCAGATCAACACCCTTGCTGCAGTGGCTCTCCAAAAATACTATCCTTATCCCAGCCAGTCAGGGACTGTCCGGGACAAAACAAACTTCTCTCTAATTTCTCTGCTCTTGACAGCTCATAAACGTCCAAGTACAATACTTGCCAGTGCTAACCCTATTGCCTTTTGGCCAATGACGGGTAAAGTCTTAAAGAAAAGACAACCTAAGACAGGCCTTCTGGGCTGGGTTTTTTCCCCATAGAGACCATTGGCTGTGCGGGTATCCAGAGATGGGTAAAGTTCTCCAAAAAGCAGGGGAACAACCTAAGACAGGAGCCCCACCCTGGTCTCCGGCTGATTTATTGGCCTTCAAACAAAAAAACAAAGGGGAATTGTTGGGCTCTGTGCAAAAAGAAAATCGCCATACTGGACGCCATAATACTTCTCTCTCCTCCCCCTTCATATTTCTCGCACTCTGAGTGAGACAGACTACGCACCTGCGCATTAGGGCTGCTTTCTCTCTCTCTCTCTCTCTCTCTCCCTCTGCATGTTCCTGGTCAGATATAGATGATGTCACCAAAATAATAGTCCCTCATTGGCTGGAATAAGCCAGTCTGCCACTTCACCATTGCTCCTTTAGCAGCCTGCTCTGGCTATATCAAGCCATGTGTGTGAGAAATGAAAGGGAGATGTTTTCAAGGTGCCATCCACGCGTGAGCCTGAGTTCTTTTCTCCCCCAGCCGGGAAGGAAGGTCCCGTGTTCTGGTCCCGCGTTCTGACTGCTGGCATTAGCCCCCTCATTCCCACCTCCCCAACCTGTCCTGTTTCAGCTCCCACGAAACAGCCCAGTCGGTCTGGGTCATTTCACCCACTGCCCGCCCCGGAATACTGCAGGGGGGGCAACAACTATAAAAATTATATAATCAAAAAATATCAGATAAGCATTTTGTAAAAATAATTTAATATATGTCTATCTAAACACACAGAATTAACATGGTTAATATGTGCTCAAAACAAATATAAACATGTTTTTACAAGAAAAGACACACATTGATATTAATAGCAGCTTTAGTTATCTAAAACATAGAAGAAAAAACAATCAGACATCAATCATTAGTAGAATTTGTACACAAACTAAGGTATATTTATATTATAGACTACTACCTAGTAACAAAAGTTAACAAATAAATTTAATTAAAAAAATAAGTACCTGACTCTAGGGTTTGACCCTGAAAGCTATATGAGATGGGACATTAGAAAAATTTCTGTATTTATTGTAATATTTTAGTAGAAATAGAAGATGGTATTTTAATACAAATACACATGCATTTGTCAAAAGTATCAAATGTACCCACAAATTTTGTGCAATTCATTGATTCAAAATATCAATTTAAAATAAATGAATAAATATTAAAATCTAGTTAGTGATATGCTTGCTGAACTATTTAAGGGGGAACATGTGAAAGTACTAGTATCTATAATTTGGAGAGGCATCAAAAATAACAGGGATTAATGGATCGTTAAAGACATAAACAATAAATGTAATAAAGCTTCCTTTATTAATGTATATCGTAGGAAGACAAAACTACACTTCTACCTTTTCTTATTTTTTATTTCATCTATTCAGCTTCATATTTCATGTGGAAGATATCAGTAAGGATGATATATATATGTATTTATATACTGTTATGTTGCTAATTTAAAAGCATTATTCTGACAGTTATGTCAAAAATATGCATTATATAATTTCAGAATATAGATTAATTTCCTGAAATAGAAACAAAATGCTGAATTCAACTGAAAACTTGCGACATTTTTGGGAAAAAAATATCCTGTGGCTCCTGAAGTCACTGGTAAAGTTAATGAAAACTGTATATATTTAATATTCACTGATAAAACTGGAATAATTATAGTCTATCTCATAAGTCACAATTGAAACATTTACATATTGATCTTTAAGATGCTAGAATTATTGAAAAGCATTGAATTTTTACTTTTAATTTCAGTAGAGTTATTCTACAAAGAATTTTAAACAACTCTGCACAAAGACACCTCCCCTAAACTCCTCTTCCTCTATGTATCTTCACAATGATTTGTAGTTTCTGTATCAATTCAAATTTATTCTTTCCTTTCCCTTCTCATCATCATATAGCTCATCAATCTTTAAATTTCTATTTTTCCTCCAATAACACTTTTAAATATAATTTACTATGAAATCGTAACTTTTGTGGCCAGTCATCTCGAAAATGGACAATTCGTTCCCATTCAATATTGGTCCCTCTATAAGTTTATGAATAAAGTTCTTCATTTAATTCACAAAATAGAAAACAAAAATATGCAGAAAAAAGCCCCTTTATTGTGATTTTATGATTTTACTATGAGACTG
Source organism: Aplodontia rufa (assembly GCA_004027875.1). Classification (NCBI taxonomy): domain Eukaryota; kingdom Metazoa; phylum Chordata; class Mammalia; order Rodentia; family Aplodontiidae; genus Aplodontia; species Aplodontia rufa. The sequence goes on along the minus strand of PVKS010005645.1, from coordinate 47,505 downwards.
ATTTTCAAATATATTCTATTATACTTTGAACTGTATCATATTGACTTGCATAAAATGTATTAGAATATTATCATTTTATTTCACTGAAATATTTGGGAAGAGATTAAAACCCAGCACATTTGCACATTTGCCTTGATGTCAATATTTTGCATCAGATAGAACATATTTTGATTTAGAGTGGTTGGAATAGTTTTTGAATACTTCTTATTCTAGCTGAATAAGTGTAATATTTTTGTTATTTTAACATTAAAGACTATAAAATTCCAGAATATACTTTAGCATATTAACTAATTCAAGAAAATACTCCTTAAATTGTTTTACACTGAAGTTTTCTATAACCTTAAATAACAATCACATTATATCTTAAACTACTTAATGTTCTCAATCCCCTTACAGAAAGTATATTAGTTTATACAGTAAAAGTAATATTTCACAAACTATGTTTTTCCTATAATTTCCAATATCCCTCCCTCTGCAATTCTAGGGAGATTATAGGCGGTATTTGAACACTGTCAATTTGTGTTTTCTAAAATGACTTCATAGAAAATTTAATATAATATAGAAACACAACTTAAAACAACAAATAACCCTAATCAGCCTGTCAGAAAAAGCTGAAAAACAAAAGGCATTTCTATATTTCAGTATTGAAATAAAAAGAAAAAAGTGGTTGTCTCGATGTACAGCAAAAAAAGAGAAGAAAAATCCAAACTATGTACACTATGATGAAATAAACCAAACAGGGACAAATAAAGATTGGAGGCCTTTTCTTCTGTCTTATTTAGTGAGTTTAAAAGTATACCTCAATATATAGGTCAGTATGTATTTTTGGCAGTTTTATAACTGTTGTTGTGATTTAAATTTGTATTATAGAATCCCATGATGCAACCCAATTTTTGCCAAATAGGCTTGAATTGTCAGGGCTATTGACTTGTTTAACACATTATCTTAAAAAATGTTGTACCCTGTAAAAGACCAGAAGAGAAGATGCTATTTGCCAGACTTTGAGTCCATAAACAATGAGAAAAAATAAACGTGTTGTTTCTTTAAAATTGTTGTAATCTGTTAAACATAAATAGATAACTAACACAGAGCCTAACATTTGTAAAAAAGAAGATTTACAAATTGCATGTAAAAAGGCAAAATTTTAAACATGAGTGGTGCATACTGCAATAGAATACAGTAAAAAATTATTAATTTAAGAAGTTTGGATTTTTATCTTGATTTATAAACCTGGAAACTCACCTAATCTTTTTTTTTTTTTCTTTTTCTTTTTCTTTCAGGGCTCAGGACCGAACCTGGGGCTAAGCACTCTGCCACTGAGCTAAATCCCCAACCCCTTCACTTAATCTTTAAACCTCCATTTCCTCAGTTATCAATATGAACATGAGTATTCTATTGGGTAATCATGATTTTTTTTAGGGGGAGGGACAGTGTGAAAGAGAGAAAGACAGAATCAATTTTACTATTTTATTTTTTTTCACCTGATTTTTGTTTCAACTCTTAGTTGTATATATGGTGCTCAGGTTTGAACCCAGGTCTTTGCTCATGCCAGGCAAGCATTCTATATGCTGAAACACCACTCCAGACCTACTCAGGATTATTTTAAATATAGTAAAATATATATTATAGTAAAGTGTGTATGATTAATTGTAAGAAGTTTCCAACATTTCTATATATAGATCTTCAGAATTAGCATCATTACAGTTTTTTAGTTATAGAGTTAAGACTTTGTTTCATGCATTTGAAAAAATTAAATGCTTTTTCTTGGAAATTATATAAAATAGTTGGTTTCATTTTGACGTAGTCACATGTGCATGAAATTTAATTTGCTCCATTTCAAGCCGTAGAGCCTCCTCTTTACTTCACCTTCTTTCTCCTTCTATTCTTCTTTCTCTACTTTTCTTGTCTTCCATTTACTTATCTATTTATTTTTAATTGATACTTTCTAGAAATGCATAAAGATGAAATTCACTGTGGTATGTTAATGTAGGCACCAAGCATAATTTTGGATTTTTTTTTTTTTTTGTAAAGAGAGGGGGACAGTGAGAGAAAGAGAGAGAGAGAATAAACTTCATTTAGTTTTTCATGTGAATTTTGTTGCTCCAAAACTTTGATGTGTACGTGGTGCTGGAGTTCAAACCCTGCCTCCTCACACATGCAAGGCAAGCACCATAACCGCCAAGCCACTGCTCTATCCCAGAAAATAAATTTTTAATTTCCTCCCCTTTTCTGCCCCTATCCCACATATCCAATTTCATTCTACTCCAGTGATCTTCCCTCTATCCTTATATACAGCCATTACCATCCTTTTAAAATTATTATTATTTATTTTGCTATTTATTATTTATTAGCAAACGTAATCCTTGATTTTCTGAGTCTGGTTTATTTCACTTAGCAAGATAGTCTCTAGTTTTACCTACTTACAGAAAATGATCCTATGACTGAATAAAACTCCATTGTGTAAAAACAACACATTTTCTTATTTATATGTTGATGGGAAAGTGGACTGGTGCCATAGCGTAACTAACTATTATGAGTGGCTCTGCTATAAACACTGATATGGCTGAATTACTACAGTAAGCTGATTTTAGTGTTATTCAGATGTATAAACACTGAGGAGTGGGATAGCTTGATCATATGGTGGTTTCATTACTTTTTTTATTTTTTTGAGGAATCTCCATTCTGAATTTCAGGATGATTGTACTAATTGGTGGCTCCATTAACAACTTATGAGAGTACCTTTTTCTACACATCTTTGGCAGTGCTTATAATTTGTATTCTTGATAATTGCCTTTCTAACTGGAGTGAAATGAAATCTCAATGTAGTTTTTATTTGCATTTAGTTGATTGCCAAAGATAGTGAATATTTTTTTCTTATATTGGAGGGAAGCCATTGAATCCTACTTATCATAATCAGTTCAGAACAAAAACACATATCATTCAACCATATGAAAAGTAAAAAAAAATGATAGTAGTATATACAGTTCCTCTAATCCAGGTATGAACTTGGAGTTAAGCTCTGGATGAGGCATAAAAATATCTATTAAATATAATAAAATTGCTATAACATTATATAGGGGCTGAAAGGGGAAAGAGGAAATTTATGCAAAAAAGGAAAAGAAAGAAAAGAATAATGAAAGAAAGAAAAAAAAGAATAATGAGCACCAAGGTAAAAATTAGAAAAATATGAAAGAGAGTTTTGGGAAGTAACAAATAACTTAAGAGATAGAAGGGATAATACCAGAACTAGGAAAACAAAGATAAAATAATTTAAATTGATGCTTTACACCATTTAAATAATTTTAAATTCAATCAAATAGGTTGAGGGCACAATGTTGACTATGAGGGTAACAACTGTAAAATCAAGACAAAAGTGTTAAATATGATCAAATTTAACATTAGAGTTACATATATTAAACCATGTCAAGGTGAAGAAAATTCTTGAGTTTTGGTTTGGATTTCATCAGGATTTCGGACATTTAGAAGATTTTTTTCTTTGTTTTAGATACCTCCAGAAGTGCTGGGTCACAGGACTCACTATCTTAGTTTCTGTGAATCTCTCACCAGTCAATTTTCATTTTTCAGCTCAAGGTCCTGAAAATGATTGAAGATTATAAACATTTTGTGTATTGGTTGTTTCTCCTGTGTGCAACACTTCTGGATGAAGGGCTTTGAGCTGTTGCTCTGATTGCCACATACAAACTCCCTCCTCTACAAGATTCTTTTCAAAATGACATAGAGTCTACTGGATTTCTTCAAGTATAGTTCCTGAGGTTGTCGATTCTTCATTTTGTTGTTGTTGTTGTTGTTGTTGTTGCCTAGAAGAGTTTGCCCTAGCTAACACAGCTCACCAGGGTGCTGTTGCTATTACTGAGTGAAAAAGACTCAAATGATTCACCTGGATTCTAGCTTCCACTGCCATTGTTCCATGTTGTGAATAGCAGACACCACTTCCTTCTATTGACTGTGACAGAGGTCACATCCAGTCAGTGTTCAAACACTCACATGAGTGTGAGTCAGTTTGAGTGTGGTTGCTCTCTGCTGCCCTGGATACAGGCAGCTTTCTACCTTGACCATCCCCTACCAGGTATGGTCATAATCTTGACACCATCCCTTTAGGCTTTCTGGGACTCAGGTACCTTTCCATCATGGTTGGCCTCCTGCTGAATGCTACCACAATCAAGGAACTGTTCCTTCAACCTACTTATAATCCAGGCAGTTTCCTTCAGTGATAGGCTCCATGCCCAGTTGTGGCTGCATCAAGGAGGATTCAGGAAACCATGCCTGGAGGCTTCCTGGGATTCAGGCAACTTCCCACTATGACTGTCCTCCTGTTGGATGCTACAATGCTCCAGGGACACTCTTCTTAGCTGCTAGGGAAACAGGCAACATCCCACCTTGTCCAGCCTCCTACCAGCTGCTTCATCAGTCCAAATGTCTTCCCATGCCTCCGTCCAGTTTAGTAACTGCTTTCCTGCTTGGATCTGAACTCTTGTTTCCCATCTGTCTGAATTACAAGTGACTATTCCATCTCTGTCCAGGCTTCTTTCAAGTATGTGTGGAGTGTGAGGTAAAGCTATCACTTCCCAGAAAGGTATGCTCCACCCCACTCTCCTTCTCCACAGTGAGAGGAGGGGTTTCAGCAATTTTCAGTGAGTAGTGACCCCTCTACAAGTTCATCCTGAAAAGATTCCTATGAGATCTTATCACAAGGGTACTCCCTGTGGTTTAATTGACTGCTATCTGGAGATAGGAAAGTGATGTGTTGATTTAAAAAGCAATTGGTCAGCTGTGACCCCCATAAAATGGCTGCAGAGACTTGTGCAGTTTTCTATTGAAAATTTGGTTGTAAATTGCTTGATATTCTTGGATGACCCCACTACTCTTTTAGTGTTTTAATTTGATCAGCTTTTCCTTCAAGCTGTTCCTCTTCCTCTTTCTCTCTCTGATGCTCCTCCTCCTCCCCCCACATTAGCCCAAGTTTGGGATTAGGGAACTCTGCCTTTATTTTCTAAACTAGAAAATAAACTAATTTTTAACTAAATTGATAACTAAATTTCAAATCTTTCCAAGTCCCTGACTCTTTAATATTTTATCTTAGAGCTTTTATTCTGTCATTGTCATCTCAGGTCAGTTATTCCTTCACTGCATCCTCTCTGTGTTGCAGAGAGATTATGGATTACTACCTAGCTCTGCTTCATCATCATTTGCCTACTGATATCCAATTATTATCTGATAAGAATATTGTTTTTGGATTTTTTTTTTGCTATGACTTACATTTTGACCTAGAACACAGTCTATTTTTGAAAAGATTCCATGTGATTCTGACAGGAAAGTGAAAATTTAGTTGTTTTTGTGTGAAAACATTCTGAAGATTTTCTGCTAGGACCATTTATTTCATATTATTATTTAAGTTAGAGATATTTTTACTGATTTTGTTTTGATGACCTGTTGGTGAAACGGATCTGTTGAAATCACCCAGTATCATTTTATTGTAGACTATCTGGAATTTAATCAAGAGGTGGATTTTTTTTATAATGTGATTAGGTACCCTGATATTTGGAGCATAAATATTTACTTCCATTATTTTGAATTAATAAATTTTTCCCTTTACCAGTATGTAGTGGCCTTCTTTGTCTCTTCTGATTAATTTTTTCTTGATATCTGTTTTTTCAGATGTGAGAATGACTTCTCCTGCTTGTTTTCAGACTCCATTTGTATGGATTTTTTTTTTCAACCTTTTTCTTTAAGTTTGCCTGAGGGTGCTTGCCTGAGTTGAGTTTCATGTAAACACCATAGAGGTGTATATTGGTTTTTATTTTTTTAATAAATTTTGCCAACTTATTTCTTCAACTGGGAAGTTGAAACCATTTGTAATCAATACCATTATGGATAGTTATGTTTCCTGCTAGTATGTTTGATTTGTTTGCTTTAAGTAATTCTGTCTGAACTTTAATTTAGTTTGTTGCTCTTATAGTTATCTATTTGAGAATTTAGGGCTTTGTTTTTGGGTTCCTCTGTAATGTACTTTTGATATTTCTTTGTAGTGTTGGCTTCATGGTCATGGAGTCTTTTAATTTATCTTTGGCACGGAAAGCTTTTATATTTTGTTGATTTTGAAAAACAGCTTGTTACTGCAAACTTGCCTGGAAATTGCTTTCTTTTAGAGCTTGAAAAATATAATTCCCCTCCTGATCTTAGGGTCTGGGTTGAGAAATCAGAAATTAGTTTTATTGGTTTGTTTCTAAATCTGACTTGCCATTTTTCTCTTGTACTTTTTAATACTTTTCCATATTTTATATGTTAGGCATTTTGATTATGATGTGTCTTGGAGAGGTTCTTTTTGATCTTGCCTATTTATTGCTCCATATGCATTCTGAATGTGGATGTCTATCTTATTCTTAATGTCAAGAAACATTTTGCTATTATTTTACTGGAGATATTCTTAATACCTTTATCTTCTATCTCCATATTATCTTCTACACCAACAATGAACAACCACAAACTAGATCACACATTAATGTCTAATACATTATTTGGTGTATTAATAATCACAACAAATTGAATAGAGTAAGAATTACGTAAATTTTATAATCCTATCAGATAATTGAAGGGAAAATAGGGCAAGAAAGCAAGAGAAAGCTTAAAATATTTTTAAAAAAATGAACAGAAGAGATTCAGGAAGAGATAGAAGATGATGGGTATAAAAAGGAGCAGCCAAAAAAGTAATAAAATAATAGAAGAAATGAAGAGGGAACAGGAAAATTTAGCTATCAATGGGAGATGGGAGTGAAGAAGGGGTAATAAGAGGAAAAAGAACCAAGGTACAAGCAAATATAAGATCAAATCTACATGTAAATTTACCCTATATAAGTCAAACCAAGGTTAATTAAAAAATGGGTGAAGTTAAAGTAATTAAGATTACATACACATACACATACACATGATTAAAACTATCGATACAATGAGAATTGATGCCCACACACACACAACACACAATCATGCAGAATGAAAAAAATACATAAAAATATAATAAAACATAAAGCTGTAATGATTTTTTTTCAAAAAAAAGAGAGAGAAAGAGGGGTACAGACAGAAAAATCTTAATGAGTGTTAAAGGGCTAGTTTCCCTGGAGGTGATCAAAATTATTGTTGATGAAGATCAATTGCTTATGATGTTGTGAAATTTTTTGAATTCTGTAAACCTTGGGTAAAGTGTTGGGGGTTGTTAAATTCAGTTGCTTTGCATTTCTTACCAGGTTGCCAGCTGTTGTGGCCTGAAGACAAGGCAGGTTGCAGTCACTCTTAAGTCTCTCAGTCTTCCACTATAATATGGAACAGATTGGGGAGTGCTGGCAAATTCTGTACTCACCTAGCAGAAGTGATACAGAGTTCTAAACTGGAAGTTCCAGTACTGGTGTTTAGTCTTGGATGCCCTTTGAAACTCTTTCAGTAGGTATTGAGATTTGATCCATATTCCTTCTTGCTGGGCAGATGCCAACCTCTTTTTGACAACTGTGTTTCACTGACCTCCCCAAAATTCCACTTTTACGGTGAGTATCTAAACCTCCACAGGACTCAAACATTCCACTCTATGGATTTGATTAATTCAGGAGCAGACCTGGAGTGCAGATGTGCCTTTCTGAGCAATTACTGGCATTTTCCTAGTTGCACATATGAGACACCAGTAACAAAAGATAGTCTATCTCCTCAGTATCCCACAAACTCTATTGCCTGAGGCACAGTCCTCTCTGTAGGCACATTCTGGACCCAACAATAGGTGACTGCTGGGTCAGATTTGAAAATTCCTTTATGAGTTCCCAATCTCTACTTGCGACTTTGTGGTCACTTGAAAATGGTTTCTGTGATGATGACTATGATTCATGCTGCCTGCTGGTTGAAAGATTTCTTTCACTTTTCACTAAACAACCTCCCACACTGTCTCTGAGTAATTTAAGATCAGCCTCCCTCTCCATTTGACAGGTTCCCCTAAACCATATTTGTTCCCCATGCTTTCCTTTCTGCCTATGCTCCCACTCTCCTCTGCAGTGGGCAGGTGGCACTGATGCCTGAGCCAGCCAAGCTAACACATCTCAAACATAGTGTTTCTTATGTTATGCTCAAAGTTTCCAAAATTCTGTGTCTTTATGATTATTTTACTGTCCAATGTTGAATTTCAGTGAATTCCTTTAGTCATCCACCTCGTTGAGGAGCAGTCTTCCTGCTGTTAAATCTTTGACTGAGAAACAGCTGATGAGTGAATTTTTTCTTTGATCTACCACCTTTGCAATATTGGTTCACTCATTTTTAACAGCTTTAGAGGTCTCCAGTGAACACTTTTTCATCTTGTAATATTATTTTATTTTACTGAGTATAAAATTGTCTTTGGTGTCACTGAATTATGAGATTAGTAATGAAAATATTTTGAATTCCTGAAGTTTCATTGTTCATATTAATTTACTTTTGGAACTAAAGTTTCAGGAATGGTGTGTAGACTACATCAAGAGCTACAGAGTTTCAGGTGTTAAAGAGGCTTCCTTTGTTATGAAGGCTTGAAGACAAAACTTCTGGCAAATATGAGATATGTAGTTTTTAAAAAGCTGTTAAAAAGAAAGGAAACTAGGGAAAGCATGTGGGTTAATCGTATAAAATCAATTGTTTCATCTTTTAATATGTAATACTTAAAATGAATACACTGAGACTCCTTTCTCCACAATAAAGAAATGAAGGATTCAGTTGTCTAACGTCCTATTTAAAAACATATCACTTGGGGGTTGGAATGGTGGCTCAGTGGTTATGACTCTTGCCTGGCATGTGCAAGGTCCTGGGTTCAAATCCCAGACCACATACGCAACTAAGAATCAGAGAAATAAATACCACATGAAAGAATAAATAAAGTTGATTCATCTCTCTCTCTCTCTCTGTAAAAAAAAAAAAATCATATAATTTGAAGGAAATCTAAAAGATAACCAGCAAGGCACTTTCCTCTCCACCATTAAAACATGGAAATAGTGCTTTTTTCACTGATGAGAGCAGTAGCAAGCAGAGGCTTTGAAGTTTGTGGGCCCAGCTGTACTGATCATGGAATGGAGATGTGCAGGGTTTCAGAAGATTCTAGCCTCACTCTTTATACCCTACAAATGTTTGAATTTGCTGAAGTGCATATGGAAGATAGATAAATGGAATGCAATTTGTTCAAGCATAAGAAAGAAAAATGTGAGAGAAACTCATTAGTTTGGAGTTATATGAGAACAGTATTGTGCAATCTCAGGGAATAGTTTTTCCTCTATATTCACTGAACACAGGTCAAATGATAAGTTTAAATTTCAAAAAAGTAAGTACCTGTTGACTGAGTGTCCAAAGCCACTGGAATGTGCTGTCAGGGGAGGTTACAATGTCTTCTTCTCTTGAAATGTTTGAACATTATCTTTATAAAAATCATTCTCTAATAATTTAGATATTATCATAGTTCAAAGCATATAATCTTGTGATAACTTAATACCCTTTCTAATCCAGAGAGTCTACTATGTGAATGAAATGATATAAACATGTCTTTTTTAAAAGTAAATCGATGTACTTTTTTTCATTCAATAAAGTTCATATATTTGAAAATTCAAAAGAAAATATTTCTATTTTATTCTATTTTGCCAAATTGAAGTGGGATTTCATGAAAACAAAAACACTGCTATGGAAGGTCATATAGAACACCATTTCTAAAAATAGAAAATAAATCTATAGCTATTTATATCATTATAATATTTAATATGAAGATAGTTGTATTTTAATCTGTAAGACACAAAATAATTGCTGTAAGAGTAAGAGATGACACATCTTTTGATGTGCAAACATGCTAGCACTTGTTATTTGACAAATGTGGATTTCATTTTTTTTTTTGAGAGAGGGACAGTGAGAGAGAGAGAGAGAGAGAAGGCAGAATCAATTTTATTTATTTTTTTTCATGTGACTTTTGTTGCTTAGACACTTCATTGTGTATGTTTTGCTGGGGTTTGAACTGGCGTACTTGTACATGCCAGGCAAGCGCTGTAACCGCTGAGCCACTGCTCCAGCCCCATGGATTTCATTTTTTAATTGTTTATTCATTGTCTTTTTTTCAACAGCACTACATTTTGGCATTTGATACTAAATGTGTCTCACGGATACTGTATAAACAGACTTATGGGGTACCATTTATATGTTCATGCTGAAATCCAGTTAGAGACCATAAAATAACTATGTATCATATATCTGGTGAAATCAGATATATGAACTAAATATCATGCTTGAGTAAAACATTTTAAAACATTAAACAGTGATTCATATAAAAATAAAATGCCATAAAATTAACTTGTCTAAGGAGATAATTAGAAATTTGACATGTACAGTTTTGAAATCATGAATTTAACCCATTGTGTTTCATATCAGAATGGAGTTTGTTTCCTGGTCTGAGAGATTTTCTAATACCATTTGCATAGAAGAAATGAGAGAAAAGCACATTTAGACAGAAGAAATCAGGGCAATGTATAACAACTGAAGTAAAAAAAATGTGGGAAATAGTAATAATTGCATGAAATAATTTTTACTTCAGAAGAATTCAGAATTTGTGTTGTCAAGGTTACAACACAAAATTATTTTGTGTCCCTCCGAGTAATAGGATAAAAAAAATATTGCTTAATGCCCCTCTCAATTCAGTTATATTTCAAAGTGTAAATCTGTGTCTTCTTTGCAGTATAATGGCTCTCTGCTTATGGCAGAGGTAAATTTCTCTCCTCTTTCATTCATGAAAGGTTGTTTGTAAAAAACATAGATAGATACAATGTCTCCACAGAGCTTAAGTTCAAGTCTTAATGTTCACTTTTCTGACAAATTTTTCAGCAACTTCCCTCTCTTACCAGTCCCATTCCATAACATGTACTTCTTGCTGAATGAGAGGCCCCAAAGCGGCATGTGATGATGTTTACAGGATATGGAAGTGAAGGAAAGGTAAGATGTGCTGTTTTTATCTACTTGGACAACTAGCACACCTGAAAACATACATTTAAAATATTATACACTTTTATTCTAACCTTTGTATTTAATTTATTTATTTTGAAGATGTATCATCCCACTTAACTCTAAATTGCCTAAAAGAAAAGACTACATCTCAAAGACTTTCATATTCCCAGGCTAGGCATAGTGTGGAGAATACATCAAAGATGGATAAAATGTTTATGGAATGAATACATGAATGAGTGAACATGTTTGGATTGATTTTTTGCTCTTATTTCCAACCCGAAAAGAGCAGCCCTGTGAAACAAATTTCTTTCTAAGAAAGTAGTGGATTATGCCACCTAATCATTTCTACCTGACTATTACCTTGATTTTCTTTCTATTTTTTTTTTTTTTAATTTGAGTTACGACATCAACCTGTAAATTCTGTTTTCAATCACCCATACAGGGAAGAAAATCAAACCCTAAAGCAGGGAAGTTGGTCTGGTGGTCTTGGAGATTTTTGAGCCAGAAAGAATGCAGTGGGCTTTGAACCTTTGTATCAAAGCCAGACTAAGTAAAACAATATTCTTTTAAGGGGGAAAATTCTCAACTAAAAAAAAAAAATGCCTTCAATTACTACAGTGTAAAACTTGGCACATTAGGAGAAATAATCCCAGAGAGTTACTCAAGAAAGTAGTAAAAGGAAACAATATCAGGATTGTAGCATTTAGGAAATTTATTCAACCAAGAAAGCTTTAAATTCATATTTTTTAACTAATAATACCTCATGCTACATAATACAAAACAATGCTCTTGGAAACTGTGTTACATTTTGTGTTTGAGTAATTTATCATCAAGATTGTGTCTATCAGGTTATATTTAGAAATTTTACTCACTGAAACTTTTTAAACTATATTAATTTTTATCAGTAGTTAATATGGTGGTATTTCTAAAAGTTCCAATATCTTTGCACCTATTTATTATCAGTGACATTGACTATCAAACAAATTTAAATACTCTATTATTTTCTTCAAATGTAGAATGTGTAATATATTTGTAATAAATTACTTTTATGCTAACAAAATAGAGGCACAACTTGGCAAAGGTGTGATTTTGTGGTTAATGTAATTAAAATGTATAGTTTGTAAATACATCAAAGGAAAACATTTTGGGAAAAATAGTTTTAAAATGAGATTTTCTTGAATTCAGAAATGATTAGTGAAAATTTTTAAAGGACAATTTAGCAATAATTTTGGGAATAGAACACTTTCATTTAAGGCTGCATGGCTTTCTGCCTAAGAGAAGCTACCAGTTTTTTTTTTTAACTCTAGTAAATATGTGTTAAAAACTATCTTACCAAATTTATTCCTTCCCTCATACACTTTTGTTTTTGATACAATATAGTCTTACAAAATGAAGAGATTAATTGCTACATATTCATACACACATACCTGAAGACAAAATAGCATAAAACTGGTCCTTGTCCAGGATCTCCCCCTCTTCATCCAGTCCCCAATCTCATGTCACCCCTGAAATTCCCCCATGTGACAGATATAAATGAACATTTACATGTATTTTAATTATTAAAATTTCTAAAATTAAATGCTTTGTGTGAGTATATTTTGGCTCCTCCTAGGCGTCCAGAGTACCCTACAGTTTTGCTAATCCACCTTTTCTCTCCCCCTACCCCTCCCTCATACTCTTAACAAATTTTCTGAAATGATTGTAGGCTCTACAAAACAAAATGGTGATTACAAAAATGAACTTTGTACACAATTCAAAATACAGATATTTTGGAGTAGTATGGAATAAAAATGGATTTAGACAATTTAGAAAATTTTATTTCTAATCAGAGTTCCATTTCTATTATTAAATGGTTTTATAACTGTTGGCAAATATAAATTATTTCCGTAGGATGTTTAATTTTGATTAGCATAACATAAACTAAAATTGGAGGATTTTGTCATTTTTCCTTTTCCCTAAAACCAAAATTTAAACTGCAGTCATCAAAGGACTGTGTGTACTAACAGAGTAGACCCATTAATGTCATGAAAGATGTGTGTCAGATGAAGTATCTGGCGTCATATAGATAAGAATTGCAGCAAAGGTTGCTACCAAAGACAAGTTAACATTTAAAGTGTATAAAGTCAATTTTGAATAAAATAGGTTACAAAAAATAAAGCAATCAAAGGATGTGAAATTAATTCATACATACAATGAAATCAAATGTAAGAAGAATGTTTAACAAGTATTTGAAAGGTTAAACCAAAGGTAAAATATTTTACCTTTGAGTATAACTTAAGAGAAAATGAAAATACACAAAGCACACATAGCAGCAGAAATTTTCTGTTTTTTATATTCAGATGAAAAAGCTATAGATTATTATACGATGTTCAACTATTCTGTTGCCATGCATGTAGCAATTCTGTGCATTATTCCACTGAAATAATTTATGAATTTTGGATATTAGTCTCCTGTCAGAGGAATCACAATAAATGATTATATCCCATTCTGTGGGTTCTCTCTTGACAATTTTGACCAATTCCTTGGCTGAGCAAAAGCATTTCATTTTAATGGCAACCCACTCATTAATTCTTGACTTCAATTCTTTCACTTTGGGAGCTTGTTGAGGAAGTTATTGCCAACTGCCATATGTGAAGTGTTGTTCTTAATTTTCCTTCTAGTAGTTGTATGATTGCTGGTTTAATTCTTAATTCCTTAATCCATTTCAATTTGATTTTTGATCTAATTTTAACTCTCTGCAAGTGGCTCTCCTGTTTGTCGAGCACCATTTGCTGAATAGGCTGTCATTCCTCCATTTTATTTTTGACACCTTTTGTCAAATATCAGATGTTTAAAGATTTGTGAGTTTGTCTCAGAGTCTTATTCTATTCCATTGGCCTTCAGGCCTATTTTGATACCAGTACCATGCTGTTTTTAATATTAGAGCTGTAAAGATAGTTTTAGATCTGGTATAGCAAAACCACCGGTTTTGTTTCTCATGCTTAGTAATGTTTTGGCTATTCTGGGTTTCTATTGTTACAAAGAATTTGAGAATTGCTTTTCAATATTTGTAAAGAATGGCATTAATATTTTTATAGGGGTGCATTAAATCTGTATTATCTTTTGGCAGGATTTGCATTTTAATTATATTAATTCTGCAAACCACAAGCACGTAACATCTTTCCATCTTAGGTATTCTTCAATTTGTCTTTAGGGTTCAATAATTTTCATTGTAAAAGCTTTTAACTCTCCTTGTTAGATTAATTCCCAAGGATTTTATTCTGTTTGTGTATATTGTGAATGGGATTAATTTCCTGATTTCTTCTTCAACCCTATTATTATTGGTGTATAGGAAAGCTATTTATTTATGGGTATTGATATTATAGCCTGCCACTTTGCTATATCTGTTTATAAGCTCAAGCAGTTGTCTAGTGGAGTTTTTTGGATCTTCTAGATATAGGATCATGTCATCAACAAAAAGGGATATTTTAAATTACTCTATTCCTATTCTTATTTCTTTGATTTCCTTCTCTTGCCTGATGGCTCCAGCTAGGGATTTCAGGAGTATTTTGAATAAAAATGGTGAGAACAGGCAGCCATGCCTTTTTCCTAAATTAATCCAAAATTTAAAAACTCAAACATCTGATAACAAAAACAAACATAATCCAATCAATAAATGGGTCAGAGAGCTCAAAAGAAACTTTTCAATAAAGGAAATTGAACAAGCCAATAAATATATGAGAAAATGTTCTAAATCACTAGTAATCAAAGAAATGCAAATCAAAACTACATTAAGATTTCACCTCACCTCAATCAGAGTGGCAAAGATGAAGAATGCAAACAGTAACAGATGCTGGAGGGGTTGTGGGGAGATAGGAACACCAGCACACTATTGGTGCAACTGCAGACTGGTACAGCCACTCTGGAAAGCAATGTGGAGACTCCTCAAAAAATTAGGGTTTGATCCACATTATGACCCAGCTATTCCTCTTCTGGGTATTTTCCCAAAGGAGTTAGAATTAACACATTACAGTGACACAGCAAAATCAATGTTCATAGCATCTCAATTTACAAAAGCTAATTTATGGAATCAACCTAGATGACCCTCACTGGATGAATGGATCCAAAAGCTATATAAACACACAACGGAGCTCTACTCAGCTATTAGAAACAATGAGATTGCGGCCTTTGAAGGTAAATGGATGGAAATGTAATAAATCATGCTAAGTGAAGTTAGCCAAAC
Organism: Aplodontia rufa; assembly: GCA_004027875.1. Lineage (NCBI taxonomy): Eukaryota > Metazoa > Chordata > Mammalia > Rodentia > Aplodontiidae > Aplodontia > Aplodontia rufa. The sequence continues at coordinate 32,291 of PVKS010005645.1, read as the reverse complement.
CCAGAGAATTAAGGGTCAAATGTTTTCACTCGTTTGTGGATGCTGGAGCTAAACCCAGGCTTGAGTGAAAGGTAGTTAAACTTATGTATTCGAACCACCAAGGGAATAGCAACACATAATCTAGGGCAAACATAGACATGTCAAGGGAGGAAGGAGAGACTAAGGGATGGGAGATGGAGGGAATATAGGAAGGAATTTAGGGAGACAATGAACAATGTAGCATACTCTTTGCCCCCCCCCCAAGAAGTCAAATATTATGTATTCAGTCATTTAATACTGGAAAGTTCACAATCTTATACATACATACACACACACACACACACACACACACACACACATATATGTATATGTATAGTCAATTATATTTGTTAGGGGCATAACATAGAAGAATCAAGAGACTTGAGTATGTGCGATGTGGAAGTAACTATGGTTTAGAATCAAATGCATATCGTATTGTTACTTTATATGCATTTATGATTGTAAAACAACTCAACTCTTCATTTTAAAAATTTAATTTAAAAAAGAAATCTAAGTTGTGATAAATTTCCTCAGTTTTTTTCTATATTACTCTGCATCTCTTTTATACCTAAAATATTTCATTATCTCAGGGTTTAGGCATACGTGTGTGTGTGTGTATATATATATACATATATATATACACACACACATAATTTAAGAGAAAGGTACAGTGAGAGACAGGCAGAATCAATTTTATTTAGTCTTTCATGTGACTTTCATTGATGTGACATTTCTTTGTATATGTGATGCTGGGATTCGAACCTGCGTCCTCACGCGTGCAAGTCAAGTGCAGCAACTGCAGAGCCACCACCCCAGTCTCACAGGCTTTTGTGTATTTATTAATCACTTCTTTTTAATTGGAGCATCATGTTCTTACATAGTGAAGGGGATTCATTATTATACAATCATTCATGCTCATGATATGAAAATGTAATGTGAACCCAAACCTCAGGATTTCCCCCCTCATCCATTCCCTTGTCACTTCTTTCTATTGCACCCCAGTTACAGCTACAATATGTATATATGAATATATCTTTTGAGTTTTCTAGTTTTAAATGCCTTCAGGAGTAGTATTTAGCTTCTCAGGGGAGTATACCATATAGTATTTAGAACTCCCCATTGCCCTCCCCATCATATACTCTTCCTTCTCTCCTTCAAATCATGGAATTGACAACTGCAATATGTTAGATATAAACACACTTCTCCTTGTGAAATTCCTTCATAAGGTAAATGTAAATGATTACTATGCTTCATTTTGACAAATCATTGATAGTTAAGCATCCTAGATTGTTTTAATTATTTTCATTAATTTATAGTATTTATTTGTTACATTATCCTTTCCTGTATGTTTGATAAAAAGAAGTGTGTATTTGTAACTCCATAGAAGTCACCTGTGAAAATATAATTAGTTTGAAGAGCACCCCAATTTATTGATCATTTATATTATGTTTAGCCATCATTCCAGAAGTGGAACACCTATAAAAACTTAAATATACCATCTAATGTATATTATATAGTTATATATATAAAATAGATCTGCATATTATATAATTACATTAAAATAATACAATTACATTATGATATATTATTATTATGATTAATGAATACAATATATAAGCTCTGTATTATGATTTTCAATATATTTTAAAGCACTTGTTTCAATTACATTAAAATATTCACAAAATTTAAAACTTTGTCCTCAATGGGTAAATATCTTCCTAACATTTGTCAAACATCTTAATGACAATAGTGGTTATACTGTATAAAGATTTTTAAAAATTTCTAAAACATCTAGAATTGTAAATGAAGATTATTATGCTCTAAAATATTATTTTGTCTTAACTATATCATACAAACATTATGAAAAACAGTTACGTATTTATTAAAGAAGGATTCCTTTTATACAGAGAATCATTCAATAAACTTTGAAATAAATGTATATATTTCAGGAAGTCATTATCTTTCACTAAATATTTTAAAACTCAAGCTCACCAGAACTAAAATGATCAATAGCCTCTTAGTGAATGATGTAAACCATGGATGACAATAGGTAAAATAATATCATTAAATATTCATACTGATGAATTCTACTTAGCCACAGATTTCCCATTTTAGTTCTATAATCTAGTCATGAAATGGAAATTATTTTATGAAGAGAATAATAGTTTATAAGCATTATGTACCTGTGCCCAAGTAATGAAAAATTCTTAATGAGAAAAAGAGGTCTGAAGGTCTGATATTTTTGTCTTTTGGAGGTGGGATATTGGAAATAATATTCATAGTTCATAATTTCCTTCTTCATAAAAGACTACCCACAAAGCATTTATAAGAAACTATGTATAAACATTTATTTAGCATTTCCCTACTACATTGCCATGCAGTATTTTGTTTCTTGCACACTGAGATGATTATTTCATATTTTCTCTTTCTTCTAAAACTCCAAAATTCTCTCCTCAAACATAGTTACTAATTTTTCATGTTATTGCACTGGTGAAGCAAGAATAATCAGGACAGGGGGCTGGACTGGTGGTTCAGTGGTAATAGCACTTGCCTGTCATGCATAAGGACATGGGTTTGAACCCTAGCACCAGATACACAACGAAGTGTCAGAGCAAAGAAAGCCATGTGAAAAATGGAATAAAATTGCTTCTCCCCCCCCATCCCTCTTTCAAGAAAAAAAAAAAAAAGAAGAAGAATCAGGATAGGATATGTTTTTCAAATTTTCACTCTTGAACTTACCTATATACCTATCCATATAATCTATCTTATTGCTGCTTATACTTTAGTAAAGTTAATAAATAAATAAATAAAATTTGTAACCAAATCCATCTGCTCTTTTTTCTTCTATGAATACATATGATGACAGTGCTTACTTTCTTATTTCTCACCCATACCAATCCAACAATACCATCAGTTTTCCACATTTTAATTGTAATTACTAAAGACTTCCATAATTCAAGTACCAGTGGCTAATTGCTTACCATAAACTTGGAACTTGGTCAAACTCTCAGAAGCATATGAAGCAGTTGAGGATTTCCTTTTATAACAAATGTTTTATAAATGAAAACAGTGTTCTCCCTAGGATTCTAGAATGTCATATTGCCCCTGATTGTCCCTTTATCAAAATGACTGTTGCCCTTCACTGTCCATGCTAGGGTTTTTCTCCTCTCCTCATCTTTCAAATGCATAAGAGGTTCTCTATTACTGTCAAGGTAATCTCTTTCAAATTATTTTAACTATCATTTTTATTATGATGATTTAAAAATTCTAGCCTTAAAGCACATCAAATAGAAAAACTCCATATATATAATGTCTGAAAGGTATTTCAGGAAGCATTGTTCACAAAACAAATTTTTATTATTTCCTAATGATATGGGCATATCCTACCAATATGTTCTTAACCAGAACAAATAACATCAACTTGTTAGTTTCAGTCATTTATTGTAGTATAACAAACACAAGTAGAATATAGTGATAGGAAACAAGTATTTGATGATGCACATTTGTGGCTCTATTGGATTATTGGATGAATTGCTGATCCTGGTGATATTTGCCTGGTGTTAGGCAGGGTTGTCTGGAGAAGAGCCATCAACAGGAGATTGTATATATATACATACATATATAATATATTTAAAAGATATATAAATCTAATAAATTTTATATATTATTATAAAAAAGGTAATTTATTAGATTGGCTTACAGAACCAGAAACTGGATGGTCTCACAATGGCTGTCTGCCAGCTAGAAAGCTGGAGGAACCGGTAGCTACTCAGTCCAAGAATGTGGGGACTCAAAGCGACAGGTATCATGATGCAAACCATAGTCTAGGACCTAAGCTTTAAAGTGTCATTGGGTGGAGTCATCTTTGGAAGATCAAAGAAGTTGAAGTCTGATGTTCTCGGGCAATCAGGTCAGCAATCAAGAACCAGCTCAAGAAGAATAGAGCTTGCGTCTGCCATTGCTTTCTTGTTCTTCCAACTTTTGCTCCATCCAAGACTCCATCATTTTGGGATGTGATGCTCACACTTAAGGTGGGTCTCTGCTTTAGCTCACTGTCACACATGTAAATCATTCACAGAAAAACCCTCCTGAGACAATCAGAAGCCTCTTACTCTTCAGCATTCCTTAATTAAGTCAAGTTGACAATTCAGATTAACAATCACAATGGTATTGGTCTAAGTTTTTCATTTTGTAAAACTGCAAATTTTACTCTCAAGTAGCACATAGTGCTATTTAGCTGAATATAACTTCTACCCAGCATGGCAAGAAAAATCAGACAATATATAGATGTCAACATTCCAGAGATAATTGATAGATGTCAAAATAAACAATTAAGAATTGAAATTCCAGCAAATAGAGAATATTCTTAGAGAAATGAGCTTTCCATCTGCAGCCGCTCTTCCCAAGGCAGCATGTGCTGAATATGGACATTGTCAAAAGAGTGGAACATTCACTTTTCCTTATGTGAGAGGCAATGCTTGCTAACATGGAAAATAGTATAGCTTTCAGCAGAGAGGAGGATGCAGAGAAAGAATGAAGAATAGGGGGTCTGCCAAAAAAATGGTATTAAATTAGTAGCCTAAATGTAAGGCTGTGTGAGAAAGGAAGCTGAAGACTGTCTGATCAGTACAGTAGAATTTTGCTACTTAGAAAAATAAATGCCACCTGTGTGCTAGAGCTGTAAGACTGGACCTTCAAAATACGGACGAATGAGAAATAAAACGAACTTTGTCAAAATTTCAATGTGGCTTTGAGTTGGCTCTATTCCTGGTAGAATTGCAATAATTAGACCATGCAAACCTATTTCCTAGTGGAGATAAAAGTGACCTTCTATTTATTTTTGTAACTATGTATCTGCTCAGTGTATGGAATTCTCTAAAAATAAATTAGTGCCTAAAGAAGAGAAAATGCAATGTTAAAAAAAGTGGAAAAGATAGATGAGAGAACAGAGAAGTTCTAAATACCAAAATTAGGAAATAATGATTTTAAAGTACCTTATTAAGGTAAATAATGTAGACATGTAAATAGAAAAACATATGAAAGAAATGTTAAAAATGTTATTAGCCTATCAGAATCTGAAATTATATAGATTTTATAGAAAATAAAATGTAAATATAATTAAGAAATCCATAAGTTCCAACAGGTCCAGTAGCAGACATAATTACTGAACCAAAACAAAAAGGAAAAATATTGAAATATAGAACAGAGTAAGCAAAAGGTCTAATATAAAAGCAATGGAAATTTCAGATAGAGGATGAAGTGAGAATGGAGCAGAATCATGTTTTTCTTTAGAAAACAATGGATGAAAGAAAATATTCCAGAAATAAATAATAGCCTCATGTTTTAGAATTGTAGTAGTAAAATAAAATATCAGTACAAATGAAAATCACTTCTCACAACATGGAAATCTTAAAAAGGATGAGACAAAAATCCTAAGAACCAACAGTAAATGATACATAATATTTAAAGACAGAATACTAGGAGAACAGCTGAATTCTCAGGAGAAGTGATTTATCTGCATGCAAATGTGATTACATCTTTTAATATAATATAATCATCAATGTAAAATAAATGAAAAAAATATCATGGTTTAAATATGAGGTATCTCATGTGTTAGATGATACAAAACATTATGGCATAAGAGTGTGGTAGAGAGAAGTGGCTCAGGATATTCCACAAAATATATCCAGTCAACAGGAACAAAATATTATCTCAAAGGGATGCCTCCAGTCACTAACCTCCTCCAGTAACAACCTACCAGCTATAGTTACCACTCAGTAACATGACAAACATCTCCCCTATCAGGAGATTCATGCATTAATTAGGTTAAGGTTCTTATAATCCAATCATTTTATGTTTAAACTTTCTTTACTTTTCTCATATATGAGCTTTTGTGGGATACCAAATATCCACAGTATAACAATAAACAAAATGTGTGTCAGTGTGTGTGTTTCCATTTTGCTGTGAAAGTTAATCTAGTATTGAACTTTGGTGTACATTTCTACATGGGTATTTTACATAAATAAAAGTTTAAAAAATTATGCCTGTACAGATGTTTGTCATTTCAAGTAGATGGGTTCTTTACGGAAATAAAGACATATCCATTACTATTTTCTGTCCATGTCGAAATTGTGAACCGAACATCCTCACTCATGCTTACTGGGCACGTTTTTTCTTTAAAACAGAGAGGGACAGAGAGAAAGAAAGAGAATCAATTTTATTTAGTTTTTCATGTGATTTTCATTGCTCCTACACTTCATTTTGTATGTGCTACTGGGATAGGAACATATGTACTCATGCATGCCAAGAAAGCGCTGTAACCGCTGAGCCAACGCTCCATCCCTACTCGGTATTTTTTTTTTTTTTTGCATTTCTGTTTGAATAGTCTTTTGAAAATAGAAGAAATATTTGTTGCATTTTGAAAAAAAGGTAACTATTTTGACAAGCTTAGAAAATAAATATTCATAAGGCAACTGACATTTTGTACTTAACAAAAAACTCACCATCATCTGTTTTTGGTTACCATTTTAATTGTTCATTTTAAAGAGATGAAATTGGGGACAGGAAAACCTTACTTACTGTGGGCATCCAATTTTCCTTCTTTTAAGAGCATTTATTCTTGTTAATAGGGGATATAACATAAAATCACCTTGAAATGAGTTCCCTTGTCTCCATAATCTCTTTTTATTATGGATTAATACAAATGAGATTGCAGGCTTATCATTTTAAAGAGTGAGTATAAACTGTCTTGATTTCAATGATTTACCTAAAAATACACTGCAGAAACTTATTAAAAATATTTGTTCTATCAGGGAACATGTTGCAGAATAATATGTTTTTAACCGATGTATCATCCCCAAATTTAGGCCTTTGTGTTTCATCAATAATTATAGCTTGGATAGTTTTATCACCACAGCCTGGATGTAGCATTTTGAGGTTTGACTGTTATGACTTAAATGAATGATAGATTTTAATATTACATATTTAAAAGGATTGTAAACATAAAATATGTGGCTTCCCTCTCCATTACAAGTTGACACCATTTTTGCCTACTATTCACATTTCTCATCATCTGCCTGCTCTTTTATTTCTCTTCAGCACATGTCACTATCTGTAATTGTCTGTAATTAAATTTTTCCATTAATTCTATGATACTTATGATAATGTAAGGCAATTTAACTCAAGAGTTTTTATCTGTTTTGTTCTCTGTATACGTGGTATTTGGAATAATACATGCTACATAATAGGGTACTTAATAAACTTGAGTATGAATGAATTAACTAAACATATAGTAATAGTTCAGATTTAGTGTTAGAGTAGATGAATTCTCAAAACATACCTGAGGTTTCAGCAAACTATGGATTTTGCTGATTATTTACATAATAATATATATAAAATATTAGAATCTAACCCCAAAGCCATACTTACATAGATGTGAAGACAATAGAAATTCTTTTCCCCTAAACTTTTCATTCATTACATTCATGTTAAAATAAAAAATATTCCTAACAAGTAGGAGAAACCAAAGTTTATTCAGGCCTTCAGTAAGAGTTTCAGGAATTAACTTTTGTTGATCATTGGCCAAAGCACTTTTTTTTTTCAGGGCTGAGGATTGAACTCAGGACCTTGAGTGTGCTAGGCAAGCACTCTGCCACTGAGCTAAATCCCCAACCCCTGGGTATTTTCCCAAAAGAGTTAGAATCAGCATATTATAGTGATATGGCTTCATCAATGTTTATAGCAGCTCAATTTACTATAGCTAGACTATGGAACCATCCTAGATGCCCCTCACTCGACAAGTGGATACAAAAACTTTGGTACATATATACAATGGAATTCTACTCCGCCATTAGAGAAGACAATATTATGGCGTTTGAAGCAAATGGATGGAGATGGAAAGAATTACGCTCAGTGAAGTATCCCAATCTCAGAGACTCAAGGGCTGAATGGTATCTCTCATCTGTGGAAGCTAGAATACATGGGGAAGCAGTAGGTTAGACAGCTAACCTAACAATAACTTCAAATTGTATGATTCTCAATGAAATAGGGGGATGGCTCCCTAGGTTACTTGAAGGCATAGGGAGGGGGAGGAGGAGGGTGGAGGGTGTATGAAGAACTCCTAGGAGACTGGAGAGTGGGAATATGGGGGAACCATCTCAGAAGCAGATGTCATTCCTCCACGAGATACCCATTTCATGCAAGAGTTCTTCTGGGGGAAACAGCAACAGGGGAAACCTTTTGCTGGGCATCCATGATTTGGCATTACCCCTGGATAACTAAGTATATATACATTGGTTATTGATGGTTTGATGTTCCCCCTTAATTGTATCTCTATATACATCTAATAAAAAATAAAGTGCAATAAATGCCAAAAAAATAAAAAATAAAATAAATCCCCAACCCCTAGTCAAAGCACTTTTAAACACTTCATTTACTTGTTTCACTCTCAGTGGAATACGATATCTTATATCCTAATAACAAGTATTCACTAATGTGTTCTAGAACAAAACAGGAGATTTAATATGAAAGACCTCCAAAATATCGAGGATTCAATAACATGGTGTCCTTGCCTTAGAAAATGTTTAGAAATTATGTGTAGCTATGATTTCAACTTTATGATCTATGAATATTCACTAATATTAAGATTTTGAGGGAAAACACAAAATAGCAGAATCTTTTTTATTCTAGTAACAGTATAGAGATTTAAATGATTAAAAAAAATGAAAAAGCTTCAGGACAAAGAAAGTTGATGCCAAAGCAGATGATCACTGAGGGTTTACAAGCTTTTTTATGTTCTTATTACTAAGATTAAAAAAAATACTTTAAACAATTTTAGCTGATCATGGTGGCACATAACTGTAAACCTAGCAACTTGAGAGCCTAGGCAAGAGGATCCTAAGTACAAAGCCACTATTAGCAACTTAGTGAGATCCTGTCTCCTTTGCAGGTAAAATGATGGAAATGGGAAAAAAATTATGCTGAATGAAACAAGCCAAACTCAGAGATGCAAAGATTGAATATTTTCTCTTGTATGTAAAAGCCAGAGTAAAATAGGGTGAACAATAACCATGCTTATAAAATAGACCCACCAAAGTTGAAATTACACCTGATCTTGGGGAAATTTAGGCATGAAGGGTAGAGAGATGGGTAGGGGGAGTAAGGTGGAGAGGTGGAGAGGAAAATGGTGGGCTACAAATACTGTATGGTACATTTTACTCCCCTGAAAAGCTAAATAATGCTCATACAGCCATTTAAAACTAGAAAATTAAAAATTATTATATATGTGTTGGGTCTGCCCTTCACTCCGTTTCAACAGCTGCCCTAGAGCGATCTTGTTACTATTTCCACAAGTACCTTCAGGAAGGGCTGCTAGGTCGTGCTTTGCTAGGCTTCCTAATTCTTATGCAAAGAGTTAGGATGAGTTGGAATGTGCTAACCACAAGCTGTTCCCTACCTAGTTGTTTGTCTGTACTCAAAATCTGCATAACCTCTGGCAACTCCATTAAAAGGATTATTGATTCCTTGGCTTCTTCCCTCCTTATAAAAACCCTGTGTGCCTTGATAGTAAAGGGATTTTGGGCTGCCATCAGCTGTGGGTGGTTGACTCGTTTCCCCGGCTGGGAGGAAAGGTGTCCCCGGATGAGGGGGTACTCGGGTTCCAGCCGTCAGCACTCATCCTTCTCCTGATTGGCTCCAGGGGGACAATCCAGCGCCCCAACAGATGGTGCCCCGTGTGAGGAATTGCTCACTCCCGCCATCAGGACATTGCCCGCCAGGAAGATATTAAAGAAATTCTGGCTCCGGTGAGTTGCCCCCCAGTGCCCTGGTTTTAGGGCCCCATCTTTTTTCCTTTTAATTTCTCCCCATTTGGATGAGTAAGCCCACCGCCCTGGTTAGGGCCCCACTTTTTTCCTTTTAATTTCTCACTATTCGGCTGTAAAAGCCCCTGCACTGGTCCAAGGGCCCCACACTCTCTCCTTTTTAATTCAAGTACGTAAGCCCAACACCCTAGCCTTAGGGCTCACTTTCTTTACCTCAACATTCTTGGGCTCCTTCTCTCTTCCCCCTGTTCCCCATGTCAGCGGAACATTTTTGCGCCCCGATGTTTAGGTTTCTCCTGGCTGCAGGAGCCCTTATTTCTCTGATTAGGGTGGCCCTTTGACTACCTAAAAGTAACTTATTTGATTGGGACACATGGGACCAAATTGAGCAACTTCTTAAAAAAGCTCAAATCCAATCTGGGGATCCCCCTCCCTTTGGAACATTTCTGGCAACCTTAATCCTTTTGACTGGGCCCCCTGGCCTGCTGGGGGGGGCCCTTCTCTTCCGCCCTCACCGCATACCGCATCCACCTCTAACTCTGGTGGCAGCAGCCCAGCCCCATGGAATGCACGGGAACCTGGGGGCTAAAGTGATGGCTCAGAGGTTACAGCACTCACAGCGCTTGCTTGGCATACATTACAGGTCGCAAGTTCAATTGATTTTAAAGGATGTCCACTAATTCAGACAGGAGCTACATTCTCATGTTATGCCAGGTTCACCACCAGTCTACATAACCCAAAAATGCCCTAAAAAAACCTCATTCTATCATTTTGCAGCTTAGCTCCTTTGTATAGCCATCTTTTACAATGCAAATTACATGAGCTAACACCTAAACCGGTTTGAAAAAAAAAAAAAACTTTTAAACTCAAGGCTAAAAAGCCAAGTTAATTTCTAAGGAGTTTTCTCTTCATTTGGACACAAAAAGGAGATTAAAAAGATCTCATATAGGTTTTCTTTATTCTTTAAAAGCAACTTCCTGAGGATTTTGCCTGCTCTCATTCCTTCAATGCCCAGACTAACTCTAATTCTGATGCTAAAGATGTATACATACTCTTTTACTAAAATAAATATGGCCATTTCATTTTTTTAGATCTTAAACTCAATTTTACTGGTAAATTTACCTATTTTATACACCTGCAGGTATTTTTTAACAGTCTTATTTTATCTAACTAAAGTTTTTTTTTATATTCAATGTGGTCCAAATTGGCTTATAAATGAGGGCTCATAAATTAAATTAAAAAAATGAATCCAAATGACTTTTAATTCACGTGACTTAAGCATTTAAAAAAGAGGTTCAATCTAAACCATTTAAACATAAAAGTAAAGATATATTTAAGAATACTAACTTACATATTTGCTTTCTAGGTGGTCAACCAATAAAATATTCTATAAATGTTTAGAGTGTTACATTCAGTACTTCTAGGACTGTGTGCCTTGATAATAAAGGGATTTTGGGCTGCCATCAGCTGCATGTGGTTGACTCGTTTCCCCTGCTGGGAGGAAAGGGGTCCCCGGATGAGGGGGAACTTGGGTTCCAGCCGTTGGCACTCATCCTTCTCCTGATCAGCTCCTGGGGGACAATCCAGAGCCCCAACATATATGTATATACACATTAATATCTGTAAATAAGGAGAATGCAGTGGAGGTACAAGAAGGGGAGTGCTGGTAGTAATCATGGCTCTTAGGTTCATTTTTTATTGTCATTACATGAGAATATATGAATGTTTAAGAACGAATCCATTCACTATGTAAGATTATGTTGCACCAATAATAAAAAATAAAATAATAAATAAAAAATAAAAGGGCTGAAGATATGGCTCAATATTTAAGTTCCTCTGAATTGAATCGCTTGTACCAAAAATAAAAAAAAGAATCATTTTTACTGATACATAATAATTCTACATATTGGTGAGATACAATGTGATATTTCATAAGTGTATATTTTGGGTACTGATAAATTCAGGGTAATTGCTATATTTACATCACCTCGAACAATTATCATTTCTTGGTGGTGAAATATTAAAAATCCTCTCTGCTGGTTATTTTGTCATATGCAACACATATCATGTGTTGCATATGACAAATATATATATATATATATATATATATATATATATATATATATTTCACTCTGACCACCCTGCTATGTAACAGAAAACCAGAACTAAATTCTCCTAACTGTAACTTTTTACCTGGTGACCAACCTGTCTCCATCTTCCCTTTCTCTTTCCCTTTCCAGCCGGTGGTAACCATTATTTTACTTTCTAATTGTATGAGATCAGCTTTTTCAGAGTCCATGCATGGATAACTTCACTTAACTTAATGTCATCCTGGACTATCCTTTTTATTGCAAATGACAGGCTTGCATATTTTCTATGACTAATCAGTATTCTACTATGTATATTAACTTTTTTCCATTCAATCAATGATGGGCATTTACATGGATTCAATATCTTTGCTTTTATGAATAGTGCTACAATAAAAAAGGAGGTAAAAGCATCTTTTAAATATGTTGAGTTACATTTCCTTTTAGTGTATACCCAGTAATGGGATTGCTGGTTTAAATGACATATTTATTTTTTAAATTTTTTTCAGAATCTGAATGATTGTACTAATTTGCATTGTTTGTCACTATTTTGATCCTAACACTAATTTTATAAACATTTCATTCTTTGGATATTTTATTCTAGGAACTGGGATTTTTGGTACACCAAATAATAGATTCTTGGATTATTATTCAGTTTTCTGAATAATAATCAACAAACACATTTAATAAATAAGTATAAATTCTATAGAAAATTATTAAGTGATTTGATGAAAGAGAAAGTAAGATAAGTATAGTAAGCTGAATGTTCAGAAGTCACATTCAAATTCATTTTATTAATTTATTTTTTTATTAGTTTGACATAGTCTTACATTTTGGAGGTAACTCATTGTTACATATTCATGCATAGATGGATATTGACAAAGTAAGTTATGGCCGATGCTAGTCTGAAATGTCTGTCCTTTGACAAATCCAGGCTCCCATGTCTCCTCTGATTTACCCCCATGTTATAGGAAAGAAATAAGCATATACCTGTGTATTAATTTTTAAATTTTCTAATCTTCTTTGCCTGCCGGTGTATAGTTGGGCTTCTCATGGATTTCAAGTATTCCCAGTTGCATTGCAAACCTCCTAATCCCTCCCTCTCATTTCTGTCTCCCTCCCACCTCCTCCCAGCTATGGTTCCCCTGCACAAAAATCAAATTGAAATGGATCAAAGAGTTAGAAATTAAACCAGAAACTATACAATTGCTAGAAGAAAAAATAGGATCAACACTCTATGACAACAGTGTAGGCACCGCCTTCCTATTCAAGACTCCGATAACGCAAGAATTAAAGACAAGAATAAATGAGAGTAATGTCATTAAACTGAAAACATTCTGCAAAGCTAAAGAATTAGTCAAGAGTGTCAAGAAAGAACCTACAGAATGGGAGAAAATCTTTGCCTGCTACATCTTTGGCAGAGGGTTATTATCTAGAATTTACAAAGAACTCAAAAAACTAAAGACTAAAACCACAAATAATCCAGTCAGTAAATGGGCTAGGGAACTAAACAGAAACTTCTCAATGAAGGAAGTCCAAAAAACCAATAAATGTATAACAAAATATTGTACAAGACTAGTGATCAGAGTAAAGAAAATATAAACTTCACTGAGATTTGACCTCACTCCCATCACAGTGGCAAAAATAAAGAATATAAACAGTAACAGATGCTTGAGGATTTGTGCAAAGAAAGGAACACTATGCCACTGTTGGTGGTACTGAAAGCTTCTACAGCCACTCTGGAAAGCAGTGTGGAGACTCCTTAAAAAACTAGGGTTGGAACCACCTTATGACCCAGTTATCCCACTCATCTGTATTTTCCAAAAAGAGCTAGAATCAGCACACTACAGAGACACAGCTACATCCATGTTTATAGCAGCTCAATTTACTAAACTATGGAATCAACCCAGATGCCCCTTTCTTGCTGAGTGTGTGTGTATATATTAATATACACACACATACATATATATATATATACACACACACATACATACAAACACACATACACATAAATACAAACATACATACATACATACATACAATGGAATTCTACTCTGCTCTTAGAGAGAACAATATCATGGCATTTGCAGCCAAATGGATGGAGATGGAAAGAATTACGCTGAGTGAAATATCCCAAACTCAGATACTTAAGGGCCAAATGTTTTCTCTCATATGTGGAAGCTAGAGTAAAATATAAGATAGATTTAAAGTTAGCTAAGTTCAAAAATATACTCAACATTGGTGAATTTTCACATTCAAATTCTAACCTAGGAAAATGTGAACATGACCTAATTTGGAAAAGGGGTCTTTCTAATTAATTTTAGGATCTCTAGTAGAGATCACTATGGACTAAGGTTGGGCTCAACATACTATACTAGGTGGCTTAATAAGGGATAGAAGGAGAGTTATGGTACAGTCATGCCAAGAAGAAAGCCCTGTGAAGAAGGTGGCAATTACCATATAGCTCTTACCTAAGGACTGGGTAGAATCCCTATAAATTAAGGGCAAGCAAGAAGGTTCTTCTCGATAGTCTATAGGAACAGCATGCCCCTGCTAATAATTCAAGCATCCTCCATTATGAGAATTTAAATTTCCTTTGTTTTAAAGCACCAAATTTATAGCAATTTGTTATTGCAGCATAGAATTACTAACACAATGAGTAAAGAGAAATACAGATTTTCCATGGATTAGAAGAGCTGGTAACCACACTGGGGAAATTATAAGCAAGCTCCTAAAGCATAATCTTTGAATAAATGTAAATTTGGATGCTGACAAGAAAATTAGTTATTATTTGGAGAGGATCAATTAAACACACATTAACATTGGGAGGATAGGGCCAAATTAAATAATAAGAACTCAGAAAAGCAAAATCTGTGCAGTTTCTCTACTACACACTTATAATAAGCATGATACAATGGTTAAGATTAGGGACTTAGCTATTTCATAGCTTGTTTTTTTTTTTTTTTTTGTCCAAGATCTTGATTTACTCTATATGCTGCTGAGCATTTTACCCAGTGTCTCACTTTTTTCATTTGTAAACCAAAAATAATATAAGATCATCATGAATATATGAGCTAAACTGAAATTTAAGAGAATGCAAGAATTTCCAAGTGTTATCAGCATTAGTTGTATTTAAGAAGGAAAGAAAATATCTCAAAAAGTTGTAGCCATGGGTTAGGTATTCTAGTAATCACATAAAGGAGCTGGTTCTGACTGGGGATGCATCAAGAGTGGAGAGGAGACACACTTTATAGAGGCTGAATTGTTAGATATCTAGATTTAGATTTTTTTGTTCTTTTTCTTCTTAGAGGAAGAAAATTTGGGGCTCAGGGAGAGGGAAAAGTTGTTATTTTGACATGAATCAACATTATTCCCATGATACTTTAAATGACAGAAAATGGAGTCTGAATCTGATGCTTATTAATTAAGTAGGGCATCTCCTTGTGCTGTAGTTTCACCAGCTATGTCAAAGGTAATCATAACACCTGACTGCAGTGTTAAGGCAAGTTCTCCCGTAGGCAGATTGTAAATTTTGTACTTTTTCAACTAGATTATCTGTCCTAATACTGAGGCATTAATTCCTATGGGCTGCAGGGACTGTGAGGATGAATGAAGAGAGGAGTGATTAACACATCTTTGGTAATTGTTCTTTGCCAGCCTGTTCTAATCTGCTTATCTACATTGCCTGCTGCTTTCTCCTGCCAACACTCATCAGTGTCCCATCAGGGCACAGCTCTGTGGAGCAAATGCCCTGCTGTTGACTAAGTTTCTCTGCTTCTGGGCTTCAAGTTGTGTCTGTGTGTTTCCTTTAGGGATGCCAGGGGGTTGTTGTCAGAGCTCTGTCAGAGTCCTGGGGAGAGCTACATGGTCACAGTGCTCATCCACATTCATATTTGCTCCACAGTTCCTTTGTGTAGACTTTTGCCTCTCTTTTCCTACTTTTTGCAAATACATTGCATTCAAAGCAGCTCCTTACCAGCAAGAACTATCAGAATTACCTTTGACAGACTCTTAATCTTTTTGAAGTAAAGATCTCAGTGTTCCCATTCATTTCATTGACATTGTTTCTGTCTTTAGGTAGAGATTTTAAATAGGCTTCTCAAGTGTTTGCATACGAGGTAAAGAAAAATGGGATAATTTTCTGGTCTATCCCATTGTTCATCTGCCAGTCTTTGTCAAATCATTTAAGAATGTAGAGGAGGAAATTATTCTCACTCTATGGAAAATGGGCTTCACTGTCAAATTAATTATCTGATGCAAACTTTTTACTTACAAATGGATTTCCGAGGCCAATTAATTAATTATGCTCACTTTATACTACAATGTGTCAAGAGAAAAAAAGGATTAGAAAACAACGACCAAGAAAATTAAGCAGACCAAAATTACTATCCTTGAACAGAGGTTACATGCTGGGAGTATTAGTAGATTTTCCTGTGACAAGATATTGATGGCATTTCTTTATATAAATAAATTGCAACTAAATACATTAAGGTTAATCAATGTAAATATTGTAGTTTACAATTCTATATGCCATATTATACTGTTTTTGTATTACCTATTATTTTATTATATTTCACAGTCTGGTAATATTTAAATGTTCATTATACAAAGAAATTTCATCATCATAACCATAACATTTTCCAGAAAAAATTAAAATCTCTAATATTGCTATTTGACACATAGTTTACAAAGTGATAGATATTCATAATTCTGAAACAACTTATATGTGTATATAAATGTGTACATTGCACACACACATACAAACAAGCACTTTGAAGCTTTTATTTTTCAAAAAAATTGTTACAGATTTTATACTAACATAATAAGCACTGTCTTATAGAGAAAATCAGTGAAGTTTGATTACAGATATTTCTAACTTTGAACTAAATCTTGTATTTACTTGCTCTGTGATTTTGAATAAGCTATTTAATCTTATTTAGCAGCAGCATTCTTTTTAAAAAAATAAGTAATTGACATGTAGCTCTGGAATTATTCGAGGAATTAAATATGATGATTAAATATGAGGTATGGGTGGACACGTTCTGTAAGTGCTTGATGAAAATGTTAACCCTTTTTTCATTGCTTAATTTCTTCTCAATATAAATTTAGATCAACAGTTTTTCAAAAAACATATTTTTATGCTGTATGCAATTATTACTTTATAAAATAATTTTGCAGTATACATTGTCACATTCCCATTATAATGTAAAGAATGAATGAATTCAAATATATCAATTCCAGTTCTAAAATTTTTCTCAGTTTTAACATTATTCCCCAAGAGGAATATCAAGCACAGAGATCTCACTGTAATGACTAAACACTCTAAAGTAGTTTGAAAACTGTAACAGAAAACAGAAGAAATTGTGTTTCTGAAAGTGCTGACATACTGCGTTAGATGAATTAATGGGGAAACATGATTGGCAGATGATGAAAATGGTGTATTTTATCTGCACAAATGGAATTCATAGCTTCTCTATATTTATATTCAGTGACTTTCTTCACACCACCTCAGACACTGTAGGCTAAACCATAGCTCAGACTTTCCAACCATTCTTTTCCTCACAAGGTTAAGCTGTGCTTTTCCCAACAGGAAAATGTTAGACCATATGCTGCTCTGTTCTTCTGCTGTGAAGTTAAGCTACTACTGTCTCACGAAAAATTGTATCACCAGGAGACCAAATATGAAGCATAACAAATTTACATGTTGAATGTATATAAAAGATCAAAAGAATTACAAAGAAACTTGAAGTATATGTATTTTAAAATTATTTCTATGAAACCTTTGTACAGTTTTCCAGGACAACACTATCATATATAAAGGTTAGTTATGGAAACAAAGTAATTACATGTCAAAAATATATACTTTTTCTATTTAGTGTATTTAATTAAAATATAGGTTCTCTATCAAGGAGTATTGATTAATCATCCCCAGAATAAGCAGAGTATATTCATTCAATGCACATATAGATTTTTAGAAATATATTCTAAATGCCAGTGTTTGATTAACATGATATTGTCTAAAGAGAATTTGATGCCTTAGATTCTGAAAAAGAATTTGAAATCACGAAAATTTTACAAGTTGACTATTGTGCCCAATTTTACTTGACAGTGCATGGATATTTTTCTGTCTTAAATATATAGTTCCTGCTTATACTGCTCTTAGACTTATCAGACTCAATTAAGTACGTTTTTGGTTCATTATTATCCTGAGGGCAAAATAGAGAAATAATGAGAAGGTTAGAAGGGATGACAAAAATGAGTAGCAGAGGTGAGTTTATTCAACTGTCAGCAACAAGTGCAATCATGTTGGGGACAGTGTTTCCTTGGTAAAGAGAGGAAGTGAGCAAGTGGTGTTTAGAGTCTATTGTTGTTCAATTGCTTCCAGGTATCATTTACCAAGTATCATTTTTATTGGTGTCTAGGGCAACTGTTAGAGATGAATGGGGAAAACTTTGTTGATTTTGTCAACAGAAAAGGAAAATGATCTTTTCAATGTAGGTTAATTTTACCAGATAGTGTTCATGACTCTTAGTCTCATATATTTGAAGCCTTGCCTTTGCAAGTTGTTTTTATTGAGTTTCCCTTTTCCATTGGAAAAAAGAATGTGATGGTGATCATAGAAAACCAATAGGTCATCATCTTCAGCCTGACCTTTATAACCTCTGCAGTTTGTCCTGGGGAGACTGGACAGTGAAGAAAGTGTCCCCAGAATACACACTGGCTCTCATGTCTAAATGAATAGTCTACCCTGCTCCCTCCTTTAATCCACTCTTGCTTGTGAACAGCCAAGATTTACCACAGGCAAGGATGAGATGAACAATGTTCTCAACATATGGCCCTACACTCTACATTGGTCTTCCTTTCAAAATGCCCAATCCCACACTCACCATGCTGCAGACACAGCATTCCAGTTTTGGAGCAGGATAAGTTTGTTCTAATCTTAGCATCTGCACTAGATGTTGCCTCTGAATATCTTAAGCCTAAATTGTGTGATTCTGTGTAGTATAAAAACCATTTTTAAATGTTGCTTCAAATCCATGATTCTTATACTAAATTTCTTCAACCATGATTTAAGGGAAAATCTAATAAACTGCCATAAAAGGAGGAGCCCTTTTTAAGATCACATTCCTTCAGTTACTGTCTTATTCCATACTCTTTTAGGTGATCCAAAAGGGGATTTGAACAACAACTAAAAATGCATCTTAAAACATTATTGAGTATTATTTGTGTTATGATTCATAATTTTATCAGATATTTATGACAAGTTAACCTCCTTATTTTTTAAATTTGTTATTTGTTTACTTATTACATATTCCAAAGCATATATAAAACAAATATTGGTAATTTTTTTCAATTATTGATCCTAATGAGGCATTTTCTCTGTATACTTTAATATAAGTGGCATTCATTCTCAAACTGCTGTCAATGACCCTTTTATTAGGTAATAATTTTAAAATATCACCAAGGATACTTATATTTGAGAAATGCTAGTTTTGACAAGTTTTCATATTAGCTGTGACAAAGTTTATTCATTCAAAAACTGTCTTTTGCAGGGCATGGTAATGGACAATTGTAATCCCAGTGGCTCAGGAGTCTCAGACAGGAGTAACCCAAATTAGAGAGATCAGGCTCAGCAAATTTGTAAGACCTAAAGTAATTTAATGAGACCCTGTCTCAAAATTAAAAAAAAATATGGCCTGACTCAGTGGTTAAGTGACCCTAGGTCCAAACTCTAGTACCAAATGATATATATATTTCTGGGTTAGATTGTATGTTGCAAAATAATTTGCTTAATTTTATTCCAATTGATTCTTTTCCTGTGTGTCAAGAGCTCACATTCCTACCATGTCAATAATTTATGATAAAAATCTGTGGCTTGATTAGAAAGAAAAATGACTTTTGAATGTACAGAGTACACTTTGCACCATTATTTATTTTAAGACCCTCTTATGGACAATCCTCAACTGTGTAGTACTTTAAATATTTTTATTTTTTTCTCCTTAGATTCTATAAGCTCATTCACTGAAAAACTTTTGTCTCACTACAATTACAGGAAAATTAAAGGACAAAATTGTAGATTTGAAAGATGCCTAGTATTACCCTCCTTCCTGAAAACTTGTGTTGATATGACTATCTATATATTGGTGAAACCAATTTCACCATTTTGGTTTCTTAGTAAATAATTATTTCAATCCCAAGTTTATGTTAAAACAGCTCTTGTATATGTTAATACCCCCAAGTTGGTACATTCATTGGTCAGTTCTCAATGTTCATATTCCTTGACCTGTCAATAACATTTTATACAATTGATCACCTATATTACTTGGATTTCAGGACCTCTGACATGCTTGATTTTCATCCAACACTATAGATAATTATTTTTAAGTTTCTACTAATGAATCCATCTCAGACCCTGACCAGTGATGATTGAAATAACACAGTATTCTGCCCTTAGGCCTCTTCCATTTAAATACAGTCTCTTGTTGATAATTTTCAACTGCAGAACTTATCTCATGTGATGATGATGACTTCCAAATTTATATTCTCAACTATGATGTCTTAATTCCACTTGAATATCTAAAACTTAAATCAATAATGAATAATTAGAGCCTAGGCAGGGAAAAATGCTAACCCACAACAGGTCAGCAGTTGCATAGCAAATATCTGCATAAGGATAACTCCTTATAATATGTTTGGTTTTGTTTGTATGATTGTTTGCATGCACTCTTTCCTACTTTCATAAAGGGAAAATGCTTTCTTTCTAACACCTAAAGCCAAAAAATATATCATCAATGTTGCTTTCTCATGAACTTCATTTCCAAATTGTCAACAAAAACCATTATATCTAACTTCAAAATAGACTTAGAAGCATAGCTTCTTTTTTTTTTTTTTAAGAAGGGGACAGTGAGAAAGAGAAAGAATCAATTTTATTTACGTTTTCATGTGGCCTTCCTTGCTCAGCACTTCTTTGTGTATGTGGTGCTGGGTTCGAACCCACATATTGTGCATGCCAGGAAAGAGCTGTAACCTCCAAGCCACTGCTCCAGCCCAAGAATCATAACTTCTTAACAGGTAATCTTCCTTAGACAGTGGATAACTGAAGCCTAATTACTTGCTTTATGTATATAGAAAAGAAAGGAAATCCTATATATAAATGTGATACAATATTTACATAATGTTTACATAGAAAAATCATTAGAACAGAATCAACAATTCAGCCAACAATAGTGAATACTGAGAAATGCAAATGAAAACCACATCAAGATATCACCTTATGTCAGTCAGAATGGCAAAAATGAAGAAAATAAACAATAATAGATGCTGGAGGGGATATGGAGAGATAGGCATGCTAACACACTGTTGGTGGAGCTGCAGACTGGTACAGCCCCTCTGGAAAGCAGTGTGGAGAATCCTCAAAAAACTAGGGATGAGTCCAACATACCTGCTATTCCACTCCTGGGTATCTTTCCAGGGGATTTAGAATCAGCACATTATAGTGACACAGCAATATTTATGTTCATAGCAGCTCAATTTACTATTGCTAGGCTATGGAAACAACCCAGATGTCCCTCACTGGATGAATGGATCCAAAACCTATGGTACATATGTACCATGGAATTTTACACAGCAAACTGAAACAATGATATTGCAGGCTTTGAAGGTAAATGGATGGCTATGGAAGAAATTATGCTGAGTTAAATCAGCTTAACCCAGAGAACCAAGGGTCAAATGTCTCCACTCATCTGTGGAGGTTGGGACTAGACCCTGGCCATTCAGAAAGGTGGTTTATTATCATGTGTTCAATCCAGATAAGGTGTAATGTTATACAGCCTAATACTTTTTTAGAGATATTGTGGGTAAGGGAAGGGAGGGATACAGGTGGGAAATTGGGGGGGGGGGCACTCCTGGGGGTAAATCTAGTATCCAGAAACTATACACATTTTATATTATTTTGTTAAAGTTTGTATGGTTGTTCAAAAATAAAAATTAAAAAAAAGGATACTGTGAGGAAGTTATCCTCCTGGAGGAACACTATAGATATTTTAATAAATGTCCCTTTGAATGAGAAAAAAATTAGTGAATATATTACTTACTATAGTAGTGTAAATTTGTATTCATTTTAGTAATATAAAATTTTCAAAATTGAGGCAATATGGTTGGAACATTTATTTATTTTCCCAAACAAAAAGGTGTTACACTAAAATAAAAACATTTATGAATGGAAAGAAATAAGAGAATTGACTTCATATGCATCTTGTCTGATGGAAACATGAAAGAATTTCCCTAGTACATAATTTGACAAAATGGTAAAGGGGCTCACAAAAATAAAATATGAGGAAGAGTTAAACATTTTTCATAACTGTTCTTTGTACTGAACAGAAATTCAAGGATTAATGGGGGAAAAAAGCAAAAGATTCAACTTGGAAAAGTGAATTCTATTAAAAATTTATTCAAGAAGAAAGTGCAAAAAGTGCACTCCATTTCAAAATGTTACAACTATGCAAGTGGAAGGTAATAAATGTGTGATAATGCCATATATTTTATATACAAAAGTCATAAAATGTAGAGAAAAAGGAAATGTATAAAAATTGTTAACTAATAAAGCAAACTAATGTGGTAAGGTTTTGAGTGACTGAAAATAAAACTTCATTTAAATTTTAACTTGGATTATTTTCTCATAGCTTTTATATAAAAGGAACACTAAGATTGAATATGCTTCCTATTTGTAGTCTTTTTTTGCAAAAATATTATAAACTCTGACATAAATTTTCAAATTACAGAAACAATCTACAGTCAAAATCGAATAACTGAAATTGCAAATAATAATGTCAATATTTTGAATATTCATATTTTAAAATAATGTCATTAAACTTGAAATTTATTAAAATAATGATTCAGATGATACATTTTAATTTAAAAATACTTAAGAACTAATAGCACAAATGTTACTACTTTAAAGGTATTAAATTCATTTATATATATTTATTAGATAAATAA
>PVKS010005644.1:0-83687 GCA_004027875.1 Aplodontia rufa | reverse complement strand
ATGGGATTTGTTGTCATATATTCATAGATGCACACAATACACAATACAATTTGTTCCATATCCCCCTCCCCCGTACCCCTCTACCTCCCTCCTCCTGTCCCCTGATCCCTTGCCTGGGAGATGAAGTTCTGCAGAGAGTTGAATCCTCGGTATCATTCTGCTGTCCTGACTTTTGTGTTAATCTCCAAAGAAGACTGGGTGCCTTCTCCAGGGACTCCCCAATAACCTAGGGAGAGTCTTCTTTCCCAGAACTGATCTTGTTCCATCAGTATGTCCCCAAGGACACCAGTCCCTTGCATATACGTGGAGGTTTATGGGTTGGGCGAATAGGGCACTTTGGGCACCCCAACCCATCTCCAGCTGAGTCTTCCACCATCAAACCCTTGAGAGAAACCTGGAGACAACATGTGTCACACACTCCAGGCTGGGTCTCTTGGTATCGGTGGGAGCAGTATCGGCATACCTATATTCTTTTCCATCCTTGATGGCTGTAATCAGTTAACCGAAAGGTTCTGTGCTAGGGGCATTTGTAATACAAACTCAGGGGGCTGGAGCAGTGGCTCTGTGGCTCGGCAGTTGTGGTGCTTGGCCTCGCATGCGCAAGGACGCAGGTTTGAATCCCAGCACCGCATACAGAATGAAGTGTCAGAACAATGAAAGCCACAAGAAAAACTAAATAAAATTGATTTTCCCACCTCTCCCCTCTCTCTCTCACTGCCCCTCTTTAAAAAAATTTTTTTTTTCCTAAAAAAGAAAAAAAAAAGAATCGATCAGTGGGAAGCACATGAGACTAATGCATTTCCTTCTGAGGTCCTGGGCTTCAGGTTTTGGTGAGGCTCAGCAGGCCTTTTGGTTGGTGTTAGGTTTCTCATGCGGTTTTTCTGCTGGAGGAGTGTTATCACATTGCCCTTAGTCATTCTCAGCCCCTGGACGGCACGGGATTGGATCAAGTGGCTGACATAATGTTCCTATTGTGCCCTGAGGACCAGGGAGAAAGGCTGGACTTTAGATCAAGAGGGACACTTTTCCTCCTTTGCCCTGCCAGCCCTGCCCTGTGCCTAGCCTGTCTAAGGGAGGCATCTTTCCTGAGGCTGCCGAACCAGGTGGCATGTCTAAGTGGAGAAGAAAATGGTCCCTCTTCCCACAGATCCTGCTCTGTGGCTGTCAGGGGCTGTACAAGGTATACCTCCATGCCTAGAGCTTATAGGTCACCTGCACTAATGGTTTGGTGTATCTCGAATTTTTATTTATTTTTTTATTCATCTTTTGATGCTGGGGATCCACCAAAGGCCTTGCACATGCTAAGCACATGCTCCCCCACAGGGCTACACTCCTGGCCCCTAGAATTTTTAATATCTTCAAAAACTCCTAGGCATTAACTCCTGGTTAGAATAAAGAATTACTTCTAGTTGTCTCCCTTTGCTCCCAGATAAAGACTATCAACTGAGTGTGGTGGTACATACCTGTAATCCCAGCAACTTCGAGTTAGGCAGGGTCTGAGGCAGGAGGGTTGCAAGTTTGAGGTCAGCCTGGGTGACTCAGGGAGACCCTGTCTCAAAATAAAATGTAAAAAGGGGTGGGGATGTAGTTCAGTGGTGGAGTGCCCCTGGATTCAGTCCCCAGTACTGAAAATAAGAAAAAAAAAAAAAGGAAGAAAAATCCATGTGACAAGTAATGACTTTGAGGCACATTAAAGAATGGACGTCCCAAGGTCAAGGTCATACTCCTAGGACAGGGTGGGGCCAGAATTACGAACCTGTGTCTGCCTGACTCCATAACTCATGATCTTGATTTCTCCTGAACACTGCAACACCAGCTCAGAAAGGAAGGATTTGTGCCAGATCCCTGGCTAATAGGCCCCAGTGGGAACCCTGCTTTTCTGGGATGTTCACTAATCTTTGTTCTTCCGTATGATGCAAACACCCAGCCTCTGACCTCAGCCCAGCACCGTTCATTCATATCATCAACAAATCTTTCTTGAGTAACCATAGCCAAAAACATAGTCAATAGATATAGTTAACTTCATCCTTAAATTCTTTAAATTTCTGGGGACTGGAGCAGTGGCTCAGTGGTTATGGCACTTGCCTGGAATGTGCAAGGACACGGGTCCGAACCCCAGCCCCACGTACACAGTGAAGTGTGGGACCAACGAAAGCCACATGAAAATCTAAATTAAAAAAAAAAAAAATGTTTCTCACTGTCTCTCAATCTTTAAAAAAAAAAGAAAGAAAAGAAAAAAACATTTAAATTCTTTAAATTTCTGGAGAGAATGACAAGAAGTCACTAGTAGTGGTCATATCTACAGATTATAGTATAAAGGGGGACTTTTTCACTTTATACCTTTTTTAACAATTTTTTTATGTTTGCAGTAAGCATATATTACTTTTTTTGGGGGAGTAATACCAGGGATTGAACCCGGGGGTGCTTAACTGAGCCACATCCCCAGCCCTTTTTTATTTTTTTATTTTTTAAGAGGGGACAGTGAGAGAGAGAGAAAGAGTGAAGTAATTTTTATTTAGTTTTTCATGTGACTTCTATTTCTCCGAGACTTTGCTATGTATGTGGTGCTGGGGTTTGAGCTCACATACTCGAGTATGCCAGGCAAGCGCCGTAACCACTGAGCCACAGCTCCAGCCCCTTATTTTTTTATTTTTAAGACAGGGCCTTGCTAAGTTGCTGAGGCTGGCTTCAAACTTGTGATCCTCCTGTTTTGGCCTCCCAAGGTGCTGGGATTACAAGCATGTACCACCACACCTGGATACAGTTTTAAATTAATTCATTAATTAATTTTTAAAGAGAGAGAGGGACAGTGTGTGAGAGAGAGACAGAGAGAATCAATTTTACTTAGTTTTTGACGTGGCCTTCAGTGCTCCAACACTTCATTGTGTATGTAGTGTCCTTGAGCACGCCAGGCAAGAGCCATAACTGCTGAGCCACCGCTCCAGCCCCTACCTTTTTTTTTTTTTTTTAAGAGAGAGGGACAGTGAGAGAGGAGAAAGAGAGAAAGAATTTTTATTTAGTTTTTCATGTGCCCTTCTTTGCTCCAAGACTTCATTGTGTACGTGGTGCTGGGGTCATGTACTTGTGCATGCCAGGCAAGCGCTGTAACAACCAAGCCACCTCTCCAGCCCCAGCCCCTACATTTTTTTAAATTTAAACAAAACCTAATGTAAAATTTTTAAAGCAAAAAACGTTGGTGTTCTGTGGTTTAAAAGAGAGAGAGAGAGAGAGAGAGATCAATCCCCAGCACATAAAAGAGAGAAAGGAAGCAAGCAAACCAGTAACTGAGGAGGCTGAGAAAGGATTATAAATTCAAAGCCAGCCTCAGCAGTTTATCGAGGCCTTAAGCAACTTTGTGAGACCCTGTCTCAAAATAAAAAATAAAAAGGCTGTGGATGTGGCTAAGAGGTGAAGTGCCTCTGGGTTCAATTCCCAGTATCCCCCCACTAGAAAAGAAAATCGCTGGGGAGGGATATTGTCCAAATCATATTGTTATCTTGTGTGCATATATAAACATGTAACAACAAAACCCATCATCATGTACAACAATAATGCACTAAAAAATGAGGAAAGGGCTGGAGCAGTGGCTCAGTGGTTGCAGCACTTTACTGGCATGCACAAGAATCCAGATTCAAACCCCAGCACCACATACACAACTAAGTATCAGAAACTAAAGCCAGATGAAAAAATAAATAAAATTGATTCTCTCTACTTCTACTGAGGAAAAAGAAGG
Organism: Aplodontia rufa; assembly: GCA_004027875.1. Lineage (NCBI taxonomy): Eukaryota > Metazoa > Chordata > Mammalia > Rodentia > Aplodontiidae > Aplodontia > Aplodontia rufa. Next base: position 79,954 of record PVKS010005644.1, on the reverse strand, counting down.
GAAACAATAGAAGATATGTGTTATCATCCTTTGGAAGATTGGCTTAAAGTTAATAAATAATTGAGGGAAATCTAGGGTTGATAATAATATTCAATTATACCCAGTTATTGGTAATCCAATAACTTAGGATAAATCATTTCCTCTCCCAGGAACTGTAAGAAATCATCAATATGGGGCTGGAGCTGTGGCTCCGCAGTTACAGCACTTGTCTCGCATGCCCAAGGACATGAGTTTGAACCCTAGCACCATATACACAACAAAGTGTTGGAGCAATGGAAGTCACATGAAAAACTAAACAAAATTGATTCTCTCTTTCTCTCACTGTCCCTCTCTCTTTAAAAGAAAAAAAAAAAAAAAGAAAGAAGTCATCAATAGACAATTCCTTGCTTCACGCAGCATTCACAGATACACCTTGGAAGTGGTGGGTCAGGAGCCCAGGATGGGAGACAGCTTGAATGAGCGAGTGGCAGTGAGAGATGGAGAGGAATGACTGAGCCTTAATGGAGATCCTGGAGACTGTGCGACCCAGGGCAAAGCACCTAACTCCTTGGGGTCTAAACCTCATATGTCAAATACCTAAGCTACCCTAATACATCTTTAGGTCTCTCTCATCTGGTTTTTGTTTTTTGTTTTTTTTTTTTGTTTTTGTTTTTGTTTTTTTTTTTTTTTGTATCGAGGATTGAACCCAGGGGGCTCTCAACCTCCAAGCCACATCCCCAGCCCTCTTTATATTTTACTTTGAGACAGGATCTCGATAAGTTGATGAGGGCCTTGCTAAATTGCTGAGGCTGACTTTGAACTCCAGATCCTCCTGCCTCAGCCTCCCGAGTTGCTGGGATTACAGGCATGCGCTGCTGCCCCCCAGCTCTCATCTGGTTCTGACACTGTAGTATGCTGCTGTCTGGATTTGCATCCTGGATGCTGAAGAGAAACCCTCTAGAAAGCCATAAATAGGTAAGGAAAGGAATGCAGAAAGACATAATGGGATTAGCCTAGGTGCTCACGATTTGCTTCGTGTTATGTTTTAAGCCATCCAAGGAGCAAACTCAGAGCAATGTCCTGATTTATGTCCCTGGGGTGGAGAATCACTGAAAATAGCACTATTCAATTGAAAATAGCCCTCTTCATCCCCTCCCCTTTGTCTCTCATTTCTTCCCTTTCTGCTGAGTCCTCAAGACCTGCAATCAGGGAGCCAGAAAAGAAGAAAAGGGTTTGTGGCTGATGGTAGGAGCAGCTGTATTTTCTCAGAGGCGAAAGCAGGATCCTTTGAGCTAGTGGTTGTGTTTTGCTCTTTATGGTGAGTGATGGACACATACTGATGAGGGACTGAATCTGTGGGTCACCACTCACACTTGGTTGTGCTTGCTCATTTACTGAGCATCTTCGCATCTGTCGTCCAACTCACCCTTCTTAACCAAAGCCTGTGAGGGAGCGGAATTCTTCCCCATTTTATAGATGAGAGCACTGAAGTCCAGAGAGCCAATGACTTAGATACTGTAAGAGGGTGGTAGAGCAAAGGAGGACTGGGGCGCTCTGATTCACGTGCCTAGCACTCTTGGTGGCCCTTCCCATGAGCATTCCAGGGTTTGGCTTCTCTGGGTCTCTAGAATACTGACAACCTTCCTCCAGCACATGGTTAAGAGCTCTAAGGCCCCATGGGAGCCTCACATAGGCAGAAGCATGTTCAGCAAAGCCCTGTCGGTTTCATCTGGAAGAGAAAGCAACAGTGCTCTGAGCTTTCCTGATGGTTCCTGAGTTGGCAAAGGTACAAGTACCAAATGCTGCCCCTCTCCATGCGCCTTCCTCCCTGAACCCAGAAGAAAGCTGTGGAATAGCAAAGGACTCTGGACCCAGAGTCAGGCTGGTGTTCACATATCCTGGTCACTGGGCATGGTGTTGCACAACTGTAATCCCAGCTACGCAGGGCGGATAAGGCTGAAGGGCTGCAAGTTCAAGGTCAGCCTAAGCAACTTAGTGAGCTTTTGTCTCAAAAAAAAAAAAAAAAAAAAAAAAGGGACTGGGAATGTAACTATGTGGGAGAATACCATGGAGTTTGCCCCCTTTTCCTGCCCCCCTAAACACACACACACACGTACATGCACACACTATTCTGGCTCTTACTGGCTTCATATCCTTGAGCAAGATATTTCACCTATCTGGGCCTTAGTTTTTCTTTTCTTTCTTTCTTTCTTTTTTTTTAAAGAAAGAAAGAGACTGAGAGAGAGAGAAAGAGAGACTCAATTTTCATTTTTAGTTTTTCATGTGGCTTTCATTGCACCAACACTTCATTGTTTACGTGATGCTGGGGTTTGAACCTGCGTCCTCATACTTGCAAGGCAAGTACCATAACTGCTGAGCCACCACTCTAGCCCCCTTTTCTTTTTTCTTTAAAATTTTTTTTCTTGGGCTGGAGCGGTGGCTCAGCAGTTAGGGTGCTTGCCTGGCATATGTGAGTACATGAGTTCAAACCCCAGCACCATGTACACAACAAAGTCTTGGAGCAACGAAAGCCATGTGAAAAACTAAATAAACTTGATTCTTTCTTTCTCTTCTCTCTCTCACTGTCCCTCTCTCTTTAAAAAAATTTTTTTCTTGCCTTTTGTATCAAATGTAAATTATAATCATTATCACATAAGGCTCTTGTGTTCATTAAATGGAATGATTAAAATACAAAGGACCTTGCCCAGTCACAGGTATATGGCAAGTTCCATCTGAGACTCCTGTCACCTGGCAGTGGCAGGGCAGAGTCTGTGTGGCTCCTTGGACTTGGAAAAATCACACTTCATAGTTGGTATCGTCCCCAAAGAGTGGTGGGCACAGCCTGGCTGTCCCCCTCCTAGCTTTCCAGGTCAGCACTTAATGAGCTCTGGAGCCTTCTGTCTCCTCCCTCTGGTTTTGTAGTCCATCTACTCCTGGAACAGGGAAAATGAGCCTCCGAGGATTCCAGCTGCGAGCACAAGCTGACATGGTCCCTGCCTTGGCTGTTGATTGTGACAGTAGCTGACCTGCCTTGGATATCTGGAACCAGGGCCCTGATCAAATTGAGAAATTATTTGGAAAGTGCAGAGTCAATAAAAGCAGATGCACACAAACAAGGCATTAATTGAGAGACTCTTGACTTAGAGGGCTCCATTTCTGGGCCAGGTTCCTCATCTATAAAGCTTAGGGTTTGGGGTTGAAAATTCCCAAGGTCCCATTGGCTTCTATGTGATTTTTATTCCTCTCTCAAGAGTCAGCCCAGGGCTAGCCTGGAACTCCCAGCCCTGTCCCTTGCACTGCCTCCCCCGCGCATAGCCTCTGCTGGCCTTTTAGTCCCACTGGACTTATTTAGAACCAGCAGGACCTGTCCACAGGCACCACCCACCTATATTCTTTGGCCCAGCAAGTTCACAAAGGAGCATTGATGGAGGGATTGAGAGCTCCAGGGAACCTTTCCTGGCGGCTAGAATTCCATATTCCCAGGCCCTCGGCTCTACAGACCCCTGCCTGAATTGGGCTGAGAGATCGTGGGCACCCTGCCCCTCCCTGCCCTCCATAAGTGACGGTTAGGGATACAGAACTCTGACGCAAAAGAAGAGAGGACCCCTGCTATCCTCAGAACGATGGGGAAAATACAAAAGAGCAAACAGCAGCCGTTTCCAAGCAAAGACGGGAAGCTGGCGCGTGACCTATTTCCCAGCGCGGAGGTGACAAGCATGGGTTGCGACTGGGGAGGTGGAGATCGAGACCTTGCACTTGGACATCGAGACCTTGCACTTGGACTGAGGCCCTTGCTGCATATTTCATTCCAGAGCCGGCCTCTTCTAGAATAAGGCTGGTCCTGTCCCTCCAGGCATGGCTGATAGTGTGGGCTTGGGTAGGTGGGCAAGACTTGGCAAGGAAGCAATAAGGCAAAATCAGTTGTCGCTCAGGCCACATCTGTGCTGGGCCTGGTGGGATTGGCAGAGAAGCATTGGGGTACTGCACAAATGGAATGGGGTGATAATCCGCAGTTAGTTGTTAGCTCTGGGGTCAGCTAGCAGGAAAGGTCTAGCCAGCAGAGCTCTAATCCAAGGAGGAGATCGAATAGGAAGCATACTAGCAGGAACCAGTGCTGAGACTCCTGTCCTAGGGATGAAGGTGGAAGGAGGCCTAGGATGTGAGGCCCAGTAGTCTTGGCTGATACACGAGGTGGCAGGCCTGAGGGCCCTTCCAGTTCTGCCCAGTCCTGTCCAGAACTGAAGAACTGGGTGAAGCTGGCTCAGTGGCACATGCATGTAGTCCCAGTGACTTGGGAAGCTGAGGCAGGAGACTCAAGGTCAAGGCCAGCAACTTAGCAACACCCCTGTCTCAAAATAAAAAGGACTAGGGAGGTAGCTCAGTGGTGAAGCACCCTGGGATTCAATCCCCAGTACATATGTATGTATGCAAAGGTGTTTATAACTAAATATATTCTAATTCACACACCATTATATGATTATTAAAATTATAATCATATGTGTTATGAAAGTAACAAAAAGCTTGGCATGTTAGACAAAGTGGAAATAGAAGGACATAGCTTATATTTTTAGCATGTTTGAAGAAGTCAAAAAATTATCTCTGTATAAGGAAAAATGTGGGGGGAAAAATAAGGAAAATGAAAGAAGCTGATTAGCCATGATAGGAAAAAAGCATTTTTTATTTAGTTTTATTTCTGTGGTTATTTTGATGCTTGTGCAATTTTTTTTCTGAAAGGAGAGCAAGACAATAAATGATTAAAAATGTGTCCCTAGAATCTCTTAATAAACTGTTGAGTATTTAATCCAGCACCAACTCCTGAGATAATAAATTTCATATATTCATTACCTTTTTTCTTTTCTTTTTTTTTTTTAAGAGAGAGGGACAGTGAGAGTGAAAGGGAGAGAAAGAGAGAATCAATTTTATTTAGGTTTTCATTTTCATTTCATTGCTCCAACACTTCATTGTGTACATGATGCTGGGGTTTGAACCCATGCCAGGCACTCGCCGTAACCACTGAGCTACTGTTCCAGCCCCCATTCATTACCTTTAATAAAAAGTAAAAACTTCATTTAATTTGTTCTAATAACTGCTGCTTTCGAAACTCAAGGTATAAGGTTTTATTCTAGGAACTAGGATTGATTGGAAAAATCTGGAACTTTCCTTCTCACACTTATTATGAAGTACAGTTTTCAGGCTTGTTCTCCTAACCTTTCTTTGTCTTTGCAGATGAAAGAGTCCTGGTTTTTAGAGTCTCTTATAATAGCCCTGGGAGGGCCTTAGCTGCCCTTCTCTGAATCTTCTCTCTCACAAGTCTCTGGAGAGGCAGTAAGGATTATATACAGTGCTCCAGATTCAGCTGTATCATGGTTCTCTACAAAGGAATGTGTTTTGTGTTGTCACCAAAGTCCTTCATGATGGTGCCTGACCTGGTGTTACTGGGTTTTCGCCATGGCAGCATATTAAGCCAAGGTCTTTAGGGAACAACAGAGAATTACTCCTTTCCTCCCCATATTCCTCCCTTCTTTTTTATTTTTTTAAATTGTGCACAGCTATGATTTACTGGAGTTAGGATCATTTTCCCCCCAAATGTAAAACTGTAATTGAAGCTCATCTGTCTTTTTTTTGGTCAGCTCACATGGTCTGGAAATTCTCTTATATTTTACCACCTAGAATGCTCTGGGAGCATCTGTGATGTTAGGGTATTCCACTCATTTTTAAAGACAGAGAGGAAGAGAGGGGAAAAAAAGGGAATCAACTTTATTTATTTTTTCATCTGGCCTTTGTTTCTCCGACACTTAGTTGTGTACGTGGTGCTGGGGTTTGAACCTGGGTTCTCACGCATGCCAGGCAAGCACTCGAAATGCTGAGCCACTGCTCCAGCCCCTCACTGGTGCACACTTTTTTGCACAGTTTCTTTAGAGAGAGGGACAGTGAGAGATAGAGAATCAATTTTATTTACTTTTTTCACGTGGCTCTTGTTGCTCCTAGACTTCATTGTGTACGTGGTGCTTGGGTTTGAACTCATGTACTCATGCATGACAGGCAAGCGCGGTAACCACTCCAGCCCTTCTTTCTTTCTTTTTTCTTTTTTGGTACCAGGGATTGAACCCAGAGGTGCTTAACCACTGAGCCACATCCCCAGCCCTTTTTACTTTTTATTTTGAGACAAGGTCTTGCTAAGTTGTGTAGGACCTCATGAAGTTGCTGAGGCTGGCTTTGAACTTGCAATCTCCTGCCTCAGCCTTCCAAGCTTCTAGGATTACAGGCGTGCATGCACCACCACAGCTGGCTCTGGCTCTCTTGCAGTTTCTAACAGATATTGGTCCTATCATCTAACACAGGGATTTTTTTGCGGACAGAAGTGCGCTTATTTATTTCTGATTTCTTTTCCCTGATTCACCGCTCCTTTCTGAGGAAGCACCTTCCCTTTGTCAATTTCCTCACCCCTCCCCTTCCCATATAACTTTGAGTAACCTCTGATGTACAACCTTGCCAGGAGCATTTTAACATCCAGAGTTCTGGTCACTGGCTTCCCATGTGCTATAATAACCTATTTTATCCCAGTTTGAAAAAACTCTCAGAGATTATTAGTCAGATGTGATTTCTTTTTCTTGCTGGAAACATGATTTCCCTAAAGCATTTGACACAATGACTGTCGTAGGAAAGACTTGAGCTTTGGAGTCAGATGGGCCTGTGACTGGATTCTCCATTCAAGATTAATGGCATGATGCGACCTTGGATGTGTTACTTAACCTCTTTGAGCTTTCATTGGAAAAATAATAGTATTCACCTTGCTGGGTGCTGTGGCACATGCCTGTAATCCCAGCAACTCAGGAGGCTGAGGCAGGGGGATCTCAAGTTCAAGATCAGCCTGGGTAACATAGTGAGACTATCTCAAAATAAAATTTAAAAAATAATAAATAAATAAAATGGGCTGGGGATGTAGCTCAGTAGTACAGCACCCCTGGGTTCAATCTCCAGTATCCTCCTCCCACAAAATAATATGCCCCTGAAAGCAGACCTTTCCAAATATTAATGTCGCCTGGTAATCTAGGTACAAGGCAAATTCTGATTCTCTATGCCTGGGTGGTTTAAAAGCTTCCCAGGTGATTCTTGTATGCAGCAAACCTGGTAAATTAGTATCTTTTTTGTTTGTTTAAAGGGAGAGAGGGACAGTGCGTGAGAGAGAATCAATTTTATTTAGCTTTTCATGTGGCTTTCATTGCTCCAACACTTCATTGTATACATGGTGATGGATTTCGAACCCAGGTCCTCGCACATGCCAGTCAAGCATGTAACCGCTGAGCCACCCCACTCCGGCTTAGTGTCTTTTTATTAAACGGCAGAGTAAAGAATGATAGAGTCACATGAAATGGTGAGGAAAATGCAAGAACCCAGGGCTGAACTGGACATCCCAGATCTGGAGACCAGACACAGGTCCCTGAAGACTTCATTACCCTGTAGTTAGAGCTGTCAGTGACTCATGGTCCTCAGCAGTAGGTGACTTCCTGTGTAGTTAGTCCCTCTGCTTTATCTCACACCCACCGCTCCTGCCAGGTTCCGCTGATACTCAGTCTATAACAGTACATGAGCTGATCGATCGAGGAGAAGCTGGGATAGAGCCCCTGACTATTCTGAGTAAGAGAGCCAAAGAAGAAACAAAACAGGGAGGGGACCTGGAACTCCTCCGATTCCATTCAGTTCATCAAGCGCATATCGAGCCCTTGCCATGTGCCAGTCACTGTGCTAAGCCCCACAGGGGAGTGAGTGACATGACTCCTGTCTGGTGTGTGGTCAGAGGAGAGAGGGAGCTAAGCCCACCCACAGGGCCTGTAACAGCTACAGACCTTGATTTCCTCCTCTATGGAGTGGAGACCCGTTGAATAGTTTGAAGCAGAGGTGCATCCATTCAGATTTGTGTTTTAGGAGGATCCCCAGGGTGTCATGTGGAGGATGGATAAAAAGGGAAACTGAGGCAGTGGTTTTGGCAAGTCAAGAAGTCAGCAGGTGTTAGGACATAAAGGAGGGAAAGGCTTGAGCTATACCAAGAAATAGATCTGATGGTATTTAGTGACAGGCCAGATGTTGGAGGTTAGGTGCAGGGTGCAGATTAGATGAGATAGGTGAGCTGCCAAAGGTGCCAAATTTCAGGAGTCACTCTCAGGGTTATGTAAGTGGCAACCCTGAACAAGAAGGATACAAGAAGCCAGGAGCGGTGGTGCATCCTTGTAATTTTAGTGACTCAAGAGGCTGAGGCAGGAGGACTGCCAAGTCTGAGGCCAGCCTCAGCAATTTAGACCCTGTCTAAAATAAAAAAGGACTGGGAATATAGCTCAGTAGTAAAGCTTGCTGGGTTCAATCCCCAGTACTGCAAATAAAGAGAAGGCATCAAGATGAGTTAAGTCAGTGACATGGTGATGGGGTAGATGGTGAGACCATTAACCAGGGGCACAGGTGGCTATGGTGTGGTGGTGACAGCCAGACACTCAAGAGCCCTTCCTTTCTCCCCAGCCCCACAGGTGCGCTTGGCTTAAGCGCCTGACCTCCCCAAAGCAGCCCTTCAGCCAGCTCTATCCTCAGGGCTGTGGCTCTCACAGGTGGCCTCCTGCTTCCTCAGTCTGCTGTGAGAACCCTCAGGCAAGTCAGCTGGTTCCACTGGGAAAAATTCCAGTGGGGAGACAGCCAATTCCTTCTGGTGGCTCAAGGTGATTTCAACCTTCCGGGAGGCCTGTGACATCAGAGGACAGCTGGCTGCCCTGAGACAGCACCCTCTTAATGGCAAGAGTGACAGTGCATTTTATGGAGTCCTAATTTAATACAAATCCATGATTAATTCAGCTTCCAGTTCCAGAAGCAGCTGCTGTAGGCCTGTGCCAAGCACTCGCTGGGACCTTTCACACAGCATGGCGCTGGCTCTCGACCCTCACTTCTTTGTTACTTACTAGCTGGGTTATCTCAGGCTAGTTCTCAATATCTTCATTTGTTAAACGAGGAGAGGAATAGCCTCTTCGAGGAGGATGCAGATCATGGCTGTGGAGGTTTGGTTCAGCACCTATCAAACAGTGCTCTGCGCATGTGCATGGGCCATTCTGCAATGAAGGTGGTGTGGTTCCAACGCTATAGATGGACACGAGGAGAGTAATTTGCCCGTGACCTCCAGCCTAGTGGATAGAGCCCAAGGCTTTCAGGCTGTCTCCAAAGCGCTTGCTGCCTCTAGGGCCCCATTCAGCTGCCTGTTGCTGCACTCTCTCCCCTGGATTTTTTTTTTTTTTTTAAGAGAGAGGGACAGTGAGAGAGAGAGAGAGAGAGAGAGAATCAATTTTATTTAGTTTTTCATGTGGCTTTCTTTGCTCTGAGACTTCATTGTGTACATGGTCCTGGGGTTTGAACTTGCGTACTTGCACATGCCAGGCAAGTGCTGAAACCACTGAGTCACCACTCCAGCCCCTCCCCTGGATTTTTCTTCTACTTTCCACATCAAAGGTTAGACCCTTTCTTCTTGCCCACATAGAGAGCTGTGCTTCTGAGTCAGGAGCCACTTAGCGCAAGGGCTAGGCTGCCCAGTGACTCTTTTAGCCACCCCCCAGCCTGAATACCTTCTGGGGCTTGGTTGCCAGGATTAGATTGCCACCTACCCTCCTTGCAGGCTCTGTGAACCAGCTTTCTCTGTAGCCAAAGCAAACAGGTCAGGTGCCCTGGATTCCCCGAGGGGCTCCCTCCTTTTGCCTCCCTAATGGTCCCATCGGACAGCGGGAGCCTTGTGCTGGGGCTCACGAAGCTGGAGGGAAGCTCCATTCTCCTGAGGGCCATGAGGCTGCTCTTGGACACATCCTGTGTTCACTCCTGGAAGGACTACGGAGCAGGGAAGAAAACTCTCTCAAGCTGGGAATGCCGAGGCCCTTTGCAAAGCCCGTCCCTGAACCCCTCTGTGTCCTCAGGCCATGGAGAGCAAGCTGCTCATCGGTGGCAGGAACATTATGGATCACACCAATGAGCAGCAGAAGATGCTGGAATTGAAGAGGCAGGAGATTGCTGAGCAGGTAGGGTGACCAGTCTTCAGGGCTGCTTGGGGTGCATGGCCTTGAGGTAACGTCTGAGGCTTGGGGGTGGGACCCTATGCTGTAATGGACTCCTGGATCTCTGCAAAATACAGTGCTGAGAATCTAAGACATGCCACACTGGGCCTCATGGGTCTGCCAGCCCAGGGTCCTCTGTCCAGCAGGGGGTCCACTAGCTGGCATCTGAAGGAACTGGACCTTCCGCAAGGCCGTGAGTTCATCGCCAACTGTATACTATTTTCTAAATCATTAAGAAGCATAATTTGTTGGTTACCAATCAACAGTGACACTATGTGGAAGAAGGGGGAGGTGACTTAGAAGCCAGCGTGATGGGCATCTGTGTATGTGGGTATTCCCTGGAGTATGACATATGTTAAGGGCAGTGCCTTGCAAAGGCATGGCCGAAGCAGCTGAGGTCTGGGTGGGAGCACTGGACCGCAGGTCATGAAATGCCTCTTTTCCCTCCTGGCACCCAGTGCCATGGGAAAGCCACATCCCATGAGATAGAATGAGCCAGTCCCCTGAGCTTCCTTGACCCTCTCCCAGTACATACTGTCCCATAGAGGTCTCCTTGCCCTGCCTTGGCCTAGAAACGCCGGGAACGGGAAATGCAGCAGGAGATGATGCTCCGAGATGAGGAGACCATGGAGCTCCGAGGCACCTACACGTCCCTGCAGCAGGAGGTGGAGGTCAAGACCAAGAAACTCAAGAAGGTGAGATGCTGCAGAAGGGCAGGGTCAAGGTGTGCTGAGGCTGCGGGCCTCTGCATGAATTGCTGAACCCTGAGCTTCAGGGCATGGGCTGCTGGAGTGAGGAGCGGCAAGGAGACAGCAGTCTGAAGTAGGGGTGGAATGGACATTTTCCTCCTGGACCAGGAGGCTTCAGGCTGGAAACTCTCTTTTAGGCTCCAGGGTTGCTGTCCTCTTGGTCCTTGGTAACTTCTCCCCTTATAATGTCATCAGTCAGTCAGTTTGGGTAGCTGGGTCTGGAGAAGGACTGGGGGTGTGTGAGGTATCTGAGGAAGCATTAAACCTGTGGAGGCCCAGGAAGGGAGCCCAAGGCCCTCTACAACATGTCACGGGAGAAGAATCCCTGATCATCAGCATGGTGGCAAAGTTTGTGGCAGGGGAAAGAAGTGTACACGAGATGAGGGTCTAGGGCTAGAAGTAGCAAGTTCCAGCTTGGATTCTGGGAAGGACCTTGAGAGCCCCCAGGATTGTTTTTGTGGCTGCCGCAGAGCTGGCCAGGTGAAACCCAGCCAGCCACACAGCCACCAAGGCATTGCCATGGACAGGGCTCAGTGGAATAGGAGGACTAGTGCTGACCCCCACACCCTGATGCCACTTTTGAGAACCCCTGGGAAGGGTGGAGTGGGAATGGATCACCTTTCCAACTTGCTCAGCTCCCAACCCCAACCCAGGTTCTCCAGATGAGACTGGGTTCTACCATTTCTATTGATGAGTGTGTGACCTTTTAGCTACTCTCTGTCTCAGGTTCCTTGCGTACTAAAGAGGTTGTTGGACCAAAAGTTCCCTCAGGTTACCAATTTGAACTCCATGATGCTTACAGCAGCTGAGAAAGAGCAGGTAACTGCCTCAGGCCTCAGTGTAGGGGGACCCAAAGGTCCTTTAAATAGCCCATTCTGCTTCAGGCGGCTGGGAGTTCAGGCCAGGACCCATCCCCAGCCTCAATGCGGCTGAGCGGTGGGTCCTGAGCTGCACCTGTCCCCACCTAGCTCTACGCCAAGCTGCAGGCGGTGAAGGCGGAGATCCAGGACCAACACGATGAGTATATCCGCGTGAGGCAGGACCTGGAGGAGGCGCAGAACGAGCAGACCCGGGAACTCAAGCTCAAGTAGGGCTGGCTCCTTTTCCCATTCTGGTCTCCAGCCACCCCCATTCTCCAGGGCCTCCCTGCCTCAGCTCCTTCCTTAAGGACTAGTCTGACCTTCTGCTCACCCATGAGTCCATATGTCTTAGGAATAGAACGTGTCTGAGGGAGGAGGGATAGACCCAATAAGTCTGGAGCTTCTTCTACTTCCTCAGCTTGATTGTTTGGGAAGGTGGGGACTGGGATCAAACCCAGGGGCTGAGCTATAATCACAGCATCCCCCTTTTTATTTTTTTATTTTGAGACGTGGTCTCCTTAAGTTTTCCAGGCTGGCCTTGAATTTGTGACCCTCCAGGTAGCCGGGACTAACCTGCATTTGATGACACCTCACCCCCAGCTCCCACCACCGGCCACAGAGCATGCTGAGTGCTACTCAAAAGTAACCCCTAAAGGCTCTGAGCCCACAGTCTCTGCATTAGAAGCACTAGTTCTCAAGCTCCGTTTTTCCCTTTAGGGATTCCTTCCTATTCCCCCAACTTGGTTTTCCCACCACCTCGGTTCCCTCTGCTTCTTGGTTTATTGATTGTAATCCTTCAGGCTTAACAACACCATTCTTCATCTCTACCTTATTCCTGTTCCCAGGTACCTAATCATAGAGAACTTCATTCCCCCAGAGGAGAAGAACAAGATCATGAACCGGCTCTTCCTGGACTGCGAGGAGGAGCAGTGGAAGTTCCAGCCGCTGGTTCCAGCAGGAGTGTGAGTCTCTAGCCTGTTGTCTGTGCCCAGGGACTTGCAAAACCCCTCCAGGTTTGGGGCTTGAGGCCCTGCATGCTCAGACACATGTTCTAGAACTGGGGAAGGGATTGGGGGGATGCAGATGGAGGATGGATTTCTTAGGACCTGATTTCTACAGGTCTCCATAAAGGAAGGGTATTCTAAAACAAACAAACAAACAAACATGTCAGATTAGCCTGAGATGCTGAAATGCAAAAGCATTCTGCAAGAGGCCAGATCTCAGCCTCTTGGGAGTCCCAGTGATGCTAACATCTGTTCATTTCTGGTGAATACTCATTTGTCAGGTGCCAGAAATAGCAACCATGTTAATATTTGCCCAGCGCTGCTGTATCTAGCACCTGCAAGACTGCAGACAGAAGATATATCAGGCATAATCCGAGCTCATAGTCCAGTGGGAAATACAGAGAAGTAATCAGATCATGACGTGGTGGAGGCTGACCCAATCTCTCGCAGCTGGGTGATTCAGCATTTCCACCTGTTTCCATCTCCTAGCGCATAGGTGCAGCTGCGTCCTTTAGCTGGGTTGCAGCGCCCTCTGCTGGTATTCCTGATGAACAAGGCTGACTATGGAAGCCCAACAGAGTGACTCTGCTGCTCTGCTCTCCCTTCATTGCAAATCTGTACAGCAACGAAGGGACAGCACTTCCCTGGGGATTCTTTGCACTCTGTATCCTAGGAATATTACCTCCAGGTAGGGCAGGAGTCTCCCCAAAGGTGGGTGGGAAGTTAGCAAGAGGTCTGTAGTTTTTCACTGGAGCATTGAATGCCTGCCTGATCTCTCTGCCTTTTAAAGAGAGAGAGGGAGAAAGAGTGAAGAAGAGAAAATCAATGCTATTCATTTTTTCATCTAGCTTTTATTTCTGGAGCACTTAGTTGTGCTTGTGGTGCTGGGGTTTGACCTAGGCTCCTTGTGCATGCCAGGCAAGTGCTCCAACTGCTGAGGCACTGCTCTAGCCCTGATCACTCTGCTTTCTGAAAAGCTGATCCTAGCCAGGGGGACACTGCACAAATTGTAAATGGTAAGGCATGAGTGGAGTCTTAAGTAGATCATGTACTACTCTAATGCAGATCTCTACCCCCTGGCCACCTGTGAAATTGGGCTCCAAAGAGTATAATGTGAAAAGTTGTGGTAGCTGGATACAGTGGTACATCCCTGTAATCCTAGCAGCTCAGGAGGCTGAGACAGGAGGATTGCAAGTTGGAGGCCGGGCTTAGCAACTTAGCAAGGTCCTGTTTCAAAATAAAAAATAAAAAGGGATGGGGGTATCACTCACTGGTAAAGCACCCCTGGGTTCAATCGCCAGTACAGAAAATAAACAAGTAAAGGTTTATCTGTGGTCATGGTAGGTCACAGGACTTTTTTTTTCCTTGAAGTTTCCAGGTGATTCTGCAATGAAGGCAGAAAAACTGAAGGCAGAAAGGCAGAAAAAGCTCACAAAACATTACTCAAAGACTGTTTGCTGGAGACAGATGCTGATGAAGCTTCTGCTCTAGAGGGTTATTTTGTACTTAGGGAAGTCCTTGAGTCAAAAGTTTGCAGGTAGAAAGGGTTTTTTTGTTTTGTTTTGTTTTTATTTTTTGGGTGGGGGTTGGGCCAGGGATTAAACCTAGGGGCATTTAACCACTGGGCCATATCCCCAGCCATTTTTATTTTTTATTTTTAGAAAGAATCCATTTTTATTGAGTTTTTCACATGGTTTTCATTGCTCTGACACTTAGCTGTGTACATTGGTGCTGGGGTTTGAACCCGTGTACCTGTGTATGCTGGGCAAGCTTGGTAACCACTGAGCCACCACTCCAGCCCCTTTATTTTTTATTTTGAGACATGCTTTCACTGAGTTGCTTAGGGCTTTGCTAAATTGCTAAGGCTTGCAGTCCTTCTGCCTGAGCCTCCTGAGCCTCCAAGCCAGTGAGATTATAGGAGTGCACCACCGCTCCAGTCCCATGGCTGTTAATTTCTGTTATCAAAGTGCTAAACTACAGATAGGATGAAAGAGTCTTTAAGAAGGCATATTTTTAGCTATTATTTTGAAACACAACTTCTCTGAAACATGAAACTTCAAAATGCAAATCAAAGTCCTCAATTCCAGATTAAAGGAGACTAACAAAGCATAATAATTAAAAGAAATACATAATCTCAGGTAGAGATGGAGGAAAACTAGAAATTTCCTGAAGCTGATGATTGTACTGTGGTTATATATGAGAATGTCCTTGTTCTTAGGGCTGCTGGGTGCAGTGGTGCATGCCTATAATCCCAGTGGCTCGGGAGGCCGAGATAGGAGGATCATAAGTTCAAGACCAGCCTCAGCAACTTAGCAAGGCCCTAAGCAACTTAGTGAGAACTTGTCTCAAAATATAAAAAGGGCTGGGGATGTGGCTCAGTGATAAATTGCCCCTGGGTTAAATTCCGAGTCTGTGTGTGTGTGTGTGTGTGTGTGTGTGTGTGTAAAATAAATAAAATTATTTAGGGCCTTGCTAAATTGCTGAGACTGGCCTTGAATTTGCAAGCTTGTGCCTCATCCTCCTGAGCCCCTGGGATTTCAGGCATGTGCCATTGCACCCAGCTATGATTTTAGTATTTGCTCAAACTTTGTCTCTGAATTTTTTTTTTTATGTCTCTGAAATTTTGACTCTGAAATTTTTACTTGTCTGCTTAAAGTACATGATCCAGACTCAAAGCATGGTAGATGCTTTGCCTGAAGCTAAAATGAGCTTTCTGTTTAATGACCATGAACTTCCAGCCAGGCATGGTGGTTCATGCCCGTTGTCCTAGCTACTCAGGGGACCGAGACAGGAGGATTGCAGGTTTGAGATCAGCCCAGGTTATTTATTTCCTTGCAGTACTGGGGATTGAGCCCAGGAGGGCTCTACCATTAAACTACACCCCCAGCACTTTTACTTTTTTAAGTATTTCTTCATTATTTAGAGAAGACTTTATTAGTTTCTGTAATCAAACCCATATAGATGAGACCTTACGTGTAACAGTGCACTACCCCTGTACGAATGGGGAAAAAATGTTTCTAGCCAAAATGGCTGTTAATTTGTTTTTTGTTGTTTGTTTGTTTTTTTAAGAGAGAGGGACAGTGAGAGAGAGAGATAGAGAGAAAGAGAGAAACAATTTTACCTAGTCTTTCATGTGGCTTTCATTACTTCGACGCTGTTGTGTGCATGGTGCAGGGGTTCGAACCTGCGTCCCCTCGCTCATGCCAGGCAAGCACTGTAACTGCTGAGCCACTGCTCCAGCCCCATGGCTGTTAATTTCTGTACGACAGCTCAACACAGTGAACTGGGATACTTTTTCCAAAGTTGACAATACAATTAAAGTTTCCAAAAATAAATTTCACGTGTGTATGTGTACGCATACATATATGTATATATTTTTAAATAAAAAGACCAATAAGAACAGTATGTTATACATCAATAGCAGCAACATCTTTCCCAGGTTCTGCGGTCATCTGAACAAAATTGTAAAGGCATCCAGCACACTTCATTAAAAAAAGGGGGGGGGGAAATGTTTAAAAAAAACAAACGCTTAACCCCAAGGAAAAAACAGCAAATTTCTATTACTGCTGTGATACCTGGTACCACTTTTTTATTAGCTTCTCAATCATCTGAAAAGACAGTGTTCTAGAGTAACATCCTTAGAAAGAGCTCTGGCAAAACAGTCACTACTACGTAACGTAAAGCAAGTACAAGAGATTTTGAGCTCGTAGCCTGTGAGGTGCTGTCGTCCACCTGTAGTACTAGGGGATATGCTTAAACAGGCATGGGGCTGGAGCGGTTGGAGCACTTGCCCGGCATGCAAGGACCCGTGTTCAAACCTCAGCACCACATATAAAACTGACTGTCAGGAAACAAAGGCCAGCTGGAAAAATAAATAACATTGATTCTTTCTTTTTCTCTTTCTCTCTCTATTTTTTTTTTAAGAGAGAAGGACAGTGAGAAAGAGAGAGAGACAGAATCAATTTTTTTAATTGAATTTTTTTTCAAATGGCCTTTGTTGCTCTGACACTTAGTTGTGACACTTAGTTGTGTATGTGGGTGCTGGGGTTTGAACTCGTGTACTTGCGCATACCGGGCAAGTGCTGTAACCACCGAGCCACTGCTCCAGCCCTCTCTCTTTAAATACATAAATAAACAGGCATTATTGGAGGCTTGATTCTACTTTTCTAGCAAAGTATAGTCCTTTTATCTTTTTTTTTTTTAAGATAGGGACAGTAAGAGAGAAAGAGAATCAATTTTACCTAGTTTTTTTTTCATGTGGCTTTCATTGCTCTGAGACGTTGTTGCATACATGGTGCTAGGGTCTGAACCTGTGTACTCAAGTTTGCCCAGTAAGCACTGTAACAGCTGAGCACCTGCTCCAGCCCCCAGTCCTTTTATCGTTTATTTTGAGATAGGGTGTTGTTAAATTGCCTAGACTAGCCTCCAATTTACAATTCTCCCTCCAAGTCACTGGGATTGTAGGCATGTGTCATGTCCAACCCATCATCTTTCTTGAGCAAGAAAGTCAGGCAAAGAGGAAAAGAAGTTATCTTCTTTTATTTTGGTATTGGGGATTGAACCCAGCGACACTTTAACCACTGAGCTACATCCCCAGCCATTTTTTATTTTATTTTTGTTTTGAGACAGGGTGTCACTGAGTTGCTTAGGACCTTGTTAAATTGCTGAGGCTGACCTTGAACTTGCAATCTGCCTGCCCCCATCCCCTGCATCCAAGCCACCGGAATTTCAGGTGTGCCCTACAGCTCCTTTCGAGAAAGGCATTTTCTTTGCCATTGAGAAACCTGCAAATTCTGGTTGTTTCTCAGAAGCTTCGTTCTTTCTTTTTCTTTTTATTTATTTCTTTTTTCTTTTTCTTTCTTTTTTCTTTTTTTTTTTTTTTTTGGTACCAAGGATTGAACTCAGAGGCACTTAACCACTGAACCACATCCCCAGCCCTTTTTAGTTTTTATTTTGAGACAGGGTCTCACTAAGTTGCTTAGGGCCTTGCTGAGTTGCTGAGGCTGGTCTTGAACTTCTGATCCTCCTGTCTTAGTCTCCAAAGCTCCCAGGATTACAGAGGTGTGCCACGGCACCTGACTAAAAAGCTTCTTTCTTTAGTTCACCTCTATAGTGTTTTCCAGTCCCAGACAGATACCCTGTAACTTAAATCTGCATGTAGTCCCTCCCTCACCTATATTTACATGTTTATGTCGACAACTCTTCTAGATGAATCACAATTGGACTGTGTTCCTTGATATTTTAAGATAGAGTTATAAAAAATTAAAGATATAGTTATAAAGTATATTTACAACTTTCTTTTAAAGAGATAGGGACAGTGAGAGAGAGAAAAAAAGCGAGAAATAATTTTATATAGTTTTCCATGTGGCCTTCGTTGCTCCAAGACTTTGCTGTGTTTGTGGTGCTGTGTATGTGGCACATGCAAGGCAAGCGCCGTAAATGCTGAACTACCACTCCAGCTCCCTAAAGTGTATTTACAACTTAACCATGCTATTTATATAGAATATGTATGTACTTGCTTGGAATAGACAATATATAGAAAATATTCAAAATATATCTGGGTAAGGATAAAATACATAAGGCAGTGTTCTCTACTGCAGCTAAATACAAATTATATGAATAGTTATTATGGATTGCTTTAAAACAATCCCAGGGGGCTGCAGTAGTGGCTCAACAGTTATGGCACTTGCCTGGCATGTGTGAGTACCTGGGTTCGAACCCTAGCACCACATATACAACTAAGGGTTGGAGCAACAAAAACCAGATGAAAAACTAAATAAAATTGATCTCTCTCTCTTTCTCTCTCTCACTGTTCCTCTCTTTCTCTTTAAAAATAATAATAATAATTCCAGGGCTGGAGTGGTGGCTCAGCAGTTACCACACTTGACTGGCATGTGTGAGGGCACGGGTTCAAACCCCAGCACCACATACACAGCAAAAACTACATGAAAAACTAAATTTAAAAAAGTTGATTCTCTCTTTCTCTCTCTCTCTCACTGTCCCTCTCTCTCTTTAAAAAAAATAAATAAATAAAAAGGGCTGGGGATGTGGCTCAGTGGTTAAGCACCCCTGGGTTCAATCCCCTATACCAAAAATAAAAAGGTAAAAAATAAAAACAAATGCTTAAAAAAAAAAAAGAATCCCAAGAAATAAATTACTTTGAAAACATTTGTCAAGCTAGGTTTAACGGTTCATGCCTGTCATCCCACTGACTCAGGAGGGTGAAACAGGAGGGTCACAAGTTTGAGACCAGCCTCAGCAATTAAATGAGACACTATCTCAAAACAAAAAATAAAAAGGTCTGAGGACATAGCTCGGTGGTAAAGTACTCTTGGGTTCCTTCCCCAATACCAAAAACAATGAAAACAATTGATGCATAAAAATGGAGCTAGGAATTTTTATACGAAGCAAGTTTTTTAAATTGCTCTTTTTAAAAGCCATGGTGGTGAAAATAAAGTAAAAACAGTTCATCATATTTGCAATCCCAGTTGTGCTTGTGACTCAGCAGAGGGGTGGAGGGACAGCCTGGGATGGAGCAGAGATTTGGAGGCCTGGGTCTCTGAGACCATCCGCCTCAAGTCCCTCCTGTCACAGCCGAAGGCAGATGGTGGGGAAGTCCTCGAACATGTCCTTCCTCCTTTCGGAAAGCTCTGGGACCTGAGGCAGTAGAAAAGCCACCCCCACTGCCCTTTTCTCTCAGCATTGACTCCACCACTTGCAACATAACTAAATCAGGGCTAAAAACAAACAAACAGAAACGCTCTCTCTCTCCCAAGCATAAGTAACTTCATCAGGGCATTGTTCTATTTGCTCAATACCTGCGAGATATTTTGCTTTACTGTGGCCTGTACTATTCTAGGGACAAGGACACCAAAGTCTGCTTGAACTGAGAGGAAAAGACATTACCTAAGGTTGTGTTGTCCCTTTAGAAAGCTTTTGTCGGAAAAGCATTTTCCCTCCTGGAGCCGCAAGCCTCTACTCCACCCATGTCTTGGAAACAAGCAGTCATCCTCAGGCAGCTCTCGAGACATGCCGGTGTCTACTTATTTTGAAAGTCTGTCTTCTTTTTCTCCACTATCTCTCTGTAGCCACTAGTTGACGACAGTCACAGGTGAGGCACCTTCACAATCACAAGCAATTTTTTATTAAAGTTGCCTTCAAAAAGCATTTTTTGCAACCAGCTCCAGCAATAGCTGTTTTACAAGTATGATCTTTTGTTTTTAGTTTCTCATAATAGCTTTTATTTATTTATTTTTAAAGCGAGAGGGACAATGAGAGAGAGAGAAATCAGTTTTACTTAGTTCTTCATGTGGCTTTCATTGATCCCACACTTAGTTGTGTACGTGGTGCTGGGATTTGAACTCATGTCCTTGCACATGCCAGACAAGCGCTCTAAGGCTGAGTCATCTCTCTAGCCTCTAGCCTTTATTTTTAATTGTATTTATATGAAGTTTTTTTTCTAAGGATTTTATATTTGATAATGTCCATAGCCCATGGTTTATGGTTCACAAAATTCTACTGTAACTTGAGGGTTTTGGCCTCTGCATCCAAAGCCACTCTAGATTCTGGGTTTTGGTTTTGGTTTTGTGCTGAGGGTTGAACCCAGGGCCTCATTCATACCAGGCAAGGACTCTACCACTGAGCCTACACCCCAGCCTACAGCCTAGATTATTTGAAAATCTACCATGGTGGAGGTGGAGACTGGACTTCAGATTTGGAACATTCTGAATTCTTGTCCCTGCTCCGCCACTTACTTGTGACCTTAAGAAAGTATTTTTAAGGCCGGGTGCAGTGGCACATGCCATTAGTCCCAGCAACTCAGAAGACTGAGACAGACGATTTTAAATTTGAGGCCAGTTTGGGCAATTCATTGAAACCCTGTCTCAAAATGTTAAAAGAGAGCTGGGTGTGTTGGCACATGTTTGTAATCCCAGTGGCTTGGGAGGCTGAGGCAGGAGGATCACAAGTTCAAAGCCAGCCTCAGATCTTAGTAAGGCCCTAAGCAACTTAACGAGACCCTGTCTCAAAATAAAAAAATATATAAAAAGATCTAGGAATGTGGTTCAGTGGTAAAGTGCCCCTGGGTTCGATCCCCAGTACCATAAAAGTAAATAAATAAATAGGGATGGAGATAAAACTTAATGATAGAGTGGTTACCTAGCATATGCTAGGCCTTGAATTCAATCCCCAGTTTCATACACACACACACAAACACACAAATATTTAATTTCCTTGAACCCAATTTCTTTGTCAATTAAGTGGGGCTACTATATGTACCTTACAGACATGTTGAGGTTGACATGAAACAATGTGTGTAAGATTCCAGGCCTATGTCTGGCATAGAGGAGATAATCAACAAACATTTGCAGTCATGCTGATAAAGCAATATTATAATGGTGGGGTCTCCAAAGAAACCACTGCCTCTATCCCATAGAAGTACCACAGAAAGGCAGTTTGGTTTGTTGTTTTAGATATAGATTTTTTTTTCTTTTTCGGTTCTGGGGATTGAACCTAGGGACACTTTATCTCTTAGCTACATGCCCATTCCTTTTTATTTTTTATTTTCAGACAGGATCTCGCTAAGTTGCTTAGGGCCTTGCTAAATTGCTGAAACTGGCCTTGAACTTGTGATCCTCCTGCCTCAACCTCCAAGTCGCTGGGATAACAGGCGTGCATCATCATCCCTCCTAGATTTTTATTTTT
The DNA here is from genome assembly GCA_004027875.1 of Aplodontia rufa. Classification (NCBI taxonomy): domain Eukaryota; kingdom Metazoa; phylum Chordata; class Mammalia; order Rodentia; family Aplodontiidae; genus Aplodontia; species Aplodontia rufa. Next base: position 58,583 of record PVKS010005644.1, on the reverse strand, counting down.
TAAGTTCAGACTGCCTTCAAGTTTAACCGATTATGTCCTATCTTCCCATTTAGAGAACACCTATAAAAACTTAAATAGAGAAACAAATATACCATTTATGGTAACTTTGAAATCAATATGCTTTTTGGGTTCTATTTTTTGAGAAAAGTTATGGGTAAATGATTACTAATACTATTATAAATGATATCATTAATAATATTAGTGATCTTAGCCAGGTGTGGTGGCACATGCCTGTAATCCCAGCGGCTCAGGATATTGAGGATCACAAGTTCAAAGCCAACCTCAGCAATTTCGGGAGGCCCTAAGCAGCTTAGCAAAACTCTGTCTCAAAAAAAAAAGGGGGGGTCAATCTCTGGTACAATAAAACAATAGCAATAATATTAATGATATTAAGTTATATAATAATTATGATTTCCAACCTATTTTAACACACCTGTCACATCTCATTGAAATATTTCACAGAATTGAAAACCTGGAAATTAACAGGTTAAAGAGAGAACATTCCTGGTTCTCAACAGAAGGGAAGAAAGTTGATTTGGTTTCATTACAGAGGCAACATTTGTCTCAGTAAGAACACTCTTTGCTCTGCATGGAGTCCCCTAGACTTCTGTGAGAATTGAAGAGAATCTGAGACAGGGAGAAGTCACAGCTGTCCCTGGCAGGGCTGAGGCAGTGAGCGGAAGGGGAAATGAGGAGCCTGAGAGTTCAAACCTGCAGGGCAGTGGAGCAAGGAGATCAGGCAAGCCACGGGGACAGAGCCACCAGATCACAGAAAACCAATTTGCTGTGTTGGGTGCATGTGGAGGATCTAGAAAACATCTCAGTGATGTTGGTTGCCTCTTTTCTGAATAGGAGAGAAAAGAAGGTGATCAGACAGAATCAGCAATGAGAGATGAAATTGAGAGATTATTATTTTTTTTTTAAAGAGAGAGAGGGCCAGTGAGAGAAAGAGAGAAACAATTTTATTTAGTTCTTCATGTGGCCTTCGTTGCTCCAATACTTCATTGTGTACGTGGTGCTGGGGTTTGAACTCATGTCCTTGTACATGCCAGTCAAGCGCTGTAACTGCTGAGCCACCACCCCAGCCCGAGAGATTATTTTTTAATATTAAAGGCAAAAGCTTATAATAGCAGCCCGTTATGAAGGGAGGTTCCTGGGAGAACTCTTGGGATCAGCCAAGCATGCGATAACTTGTGGGTGTCTGTGGGGAGGGGTGGATAAAGGCAGAGCCAGGCCCCCAGCTCTGGGCTGTCAGCCACAGCCGTCCTAGACAGATTGATCATGAAAGCAGGCCTAGTCAGGAGAGGGAGTAGATGGGAAGTTTGGTGTCCCAATTACAGACTCCCTTCCCCCAACCCCTTCCCTGCGTGCCACCCAGAATAGCCCTGGCATGTTTATTGGGTCAGGCTGCCAATTCCCACTGACCCGCTGCTCCACTCGCCCAGCCCTGCCACTCTGTCCTGTTCCCAGAGCCTGAGCTTTCAAAGGCCCTCTTTGGCCCCACACAGTCCTGAAAGACAATACACTGTCATAAAGAGGACTTCAGCAGGTTCAAATTCCTAGGGTCCCTAACTGTATGACCTGGACACAGAAGCACTACCTTTCTGAGCCTCTGCCCTGCCTGCCTGGCACACACTGAAGAGTTTGTTGTAAAGCTCAGGTGAGATGACTAGAAGCACCTTATAAATGAGAAATTATTTTCCTAACTTTGCTACTTCCTTCTCCAGGGAGTCAGTGCCACGTTTCCATCTGCATCCATCCCAATACTTTCTTCTTGCTGCCGCTGTCATGGAAGCTGCTTCCCCACATCCCGTAGCCTCCCGGCAGCAGGATGAAGTGGGGCTTCTAGAGCCTTTTCTTCCCTGGTTTTCATCTATAATGAGGGTCAGCAGGGACCCCTAAGCGGGGTCCAGCAGACTCCTGAATGGAGAATGCGGTTTCTGCTCGCTCCCTGCTGCAGAAGGGAGGCATTGTTCTGCCGGCCTCTGCGCAGCTTGTTCCGTGCAAGGACGGAACGTCCTATCTGTGAATCGCTCTGCCTGCTGTCTCCTCTTCTGCCTTCCAGTGGCTGCTGTGTGATTTTTTTCCACTGCTCATTTCATTTCATTTGTATCCCTCTTTGAAATTAGCAAGCGGAATTGAGAGTTAATAGCAATCACAGATACTGCGTGTTTTCCGCGTTTAATCTCAGCAATTCTCTATGATGGGGATGACACGTCAGAGGCTCAGAGACTGCAGATCTCTTCCCACGGTGACAGAGTTTTAAAGGGCAGAGGCTGCATTCAAACCCAAGTCTGTTTATTCCGAAACCTGTGTTTTTAAATTTATTACGTGTGTGTGTGTGTGCACACGCGTGTATATATACATTTTTTTAGATAGGGTCTTGCTTTGTTGTTCAGGCTGAACTCAGACTGGAGTTCCCCCTGCCTCAGCCTCCCAAGTAGCTGGGATTATAGGCATGCGCATTGTGCTTGGCAGCTTTTTTCATTTCGTTTTGTTTTGTTTTTAAGAGAGAATCAGCTTTATGTAGTTTTTCATCTGTTTTTTGTTGCTCTGACACTTAGTTGTATATGTGGTGCTGGGATTCAAACCTAGGTCCTTACACATGCCAGGAAGGCATGAAACTGCTGAGCCACTGCTCCAGCCCCTTTTCTTTCATTTTTATAAAGGGAAATAAATGGCTTTTTTGTTTTCTTTCCTTTCTTTTTTGTTTTTTGTTTTTTTTGTTTTTGGAGGGGGCAGTAATTAAAAGTAGTACATGAGCCCAGCATGGTTAGCCTGGCATGCTGACTCACACCTATAATTCCAGTTACTCAGGACACTGAGTCAGGAGGATCACAAATTGAGGCCAGCAATTTAGCAAGACCATGCCAAAAAAAAAAAGGGGTGGTGGGATATAGATTACTGGCGACAGAACACCCATGGTTCAATCCCTGTTTTACCCCCCTCCAAAAAGTAATACATTGGACTCATACTATTGCTGAGAGTAAAATACCTGTCATCCCATGACTTGGAGTATATAGAGTGATGGAGACTCCTATAGTTATAACAGCTTGAAAAGCAATTTGGCAATATGCAGTTGAAATTGCACATATCAAACAATGCAGCAATTCCATCCCTGGGTATATGCTCCAGGGAAAGTGTTTAATATGTACATGGAGCGCAGTGTTTAAACCATACTTAATAGCAAAAAAAAATTTACCATCAACAAGAGTTGGCCCCCACACACAGATACACACCTACAGAAAATGCTTATTGCTCAATGTAACCATGTGCTTAAAATAGTCCAGAGCTGCATGTTGAGACATAAAAGGTACAGTTCATATACCAGACAGTTCACGATTTAGAAACAGACAAGTAGCATATGTTGTTTATGAGTTCCTACATATGAAAAGAAGTATAAAAAGATACATGGCATCGATAAGCACCAAACTCAAGACAGCGATTAACACTGGGGAGTGAAGGGAGATGGGAAGCTTAAAAACTACATTTTATTTCTCTAAAAAAGATTTCACATATGAAATGTTAAGTTTAGACAAAGTTGGGGGCTGGGCATGGTAGCACACACCTGTAATCCCAGCGGCTTGGGAGGCCGAGGCAGGAGGACTGCAAGTTCAAAGCCAGCCTCACAACTTAGTAAGGCTGTAAGCAATTTAGCAAGACTCCATCTCCAAATAAAAACAGAAAGAAGGGCTGTTTGTCCAAAAGATTGGACAAAGCTGGATGATAGGCATACAGATATATGCTATTTCCTAATTTTTAAAAAAATGTTTGAAATAATTTATTTGATATAAAGTTACACATATTCATTGCAAAAGGTATTCTGATACTGCTGAAGGTCATGAAGAAGGTGCTGGTGGTGTAGCTCAGTAATGGAGTGCTTGCAGCAGGCACAGCCCTCAGAATGATCCCCAGAACAGCAAAAGAAGAAAAAGGGGGGGGATATGTATATTTTTATATATTAGACCAGAAAAGTGAAGTAGCTCACCCAAGGTTATCCAGTAGAGCAGGGAGTCCAGCCAGGTATCGAAACTGCCAATCCAGTGTTCTGCATGCTACAGCACCTCCTCTCCCAGCCACATCCCTCCCTTGAAGACTGTAATCCAATTTCATTGGCAGAAGGAAGTTGAGATATTCACAGGGAAAGGGGAAAGGTTTGGCTAGGATTCGCCAGCACAGCCTGAAATAAGTCCTCCCATGGCGAGACCTCCCTGTGCAGGGCTAATCCTACCCTGCAGAATAATTGTCCCATCCATCAGGGAAATTCCTCGGAGTGGGAATTTGGGTCAAAGAATTTACACTTTTTAGCTGGGAGTGGTGGCATACACCTGTAATCCCAGCAGCTCAAGAGGCTGAGGCAGGAGGATCACAAGTTCAAAATCAGCCTCTGCAACTTCACGAGGCTCTAAGTAATTTAGCAACACCCTGTCTCAAAAAATAAAAAGGGTTTCAGTTGATGGTTAAGTGCCTCTGGGTTTGATCCCTGGTACAAAAAAGAAAAAAGAATGTACTTTTTTAAAAAATCAAATCTGGGGCTAGAGTGGTGGCTCAGCAGTTGGTGTGCTTGCCTGACATGCATGAGGACCCAGGTTCAAACCCCAGTACCACATACACAACTGAGTGTCAGAAAAACAAAAACCAGATGAAAAAATAAATAAAATTGATTATCTCTTTCTTTTTCTCTTTCTTTCTCTCTCTCTCTCTCTTAAAGAAAAAGGTGGGGGGGGGGGACTGGAGCAGTGGCTCAGCAATTACAGTGCTTGCCTGTCATGCAAGAAGATGCAGGTTCGAACCCAAGCACCATGTACACAATGAAGTATCAGAGCAACAAAACCACATGAAAAACTACATAAAATTGTCCTTCTATCTCTTTAAAAAAAAGAGAAAGCAAGAGTTAATTTTATTTTTCATGTGTTTTGTTTTCTAATATTTAATTGTGTATGTGGTGCTGGGGATTGAATCTGGCTCCTTGCATATGCCAGGCAAGTGCTCTACCACTGAGCCACCTCTCCGGCCCCTTGTTTTGTTTCTTTAAATAATGGCTTTGTAGAATATAGTTCATGTATCTTAAAAATAACCATTTTAAAGTATACAATTGATCCCTGCACAGTAGAGCACACACCAGTAATCCCAGCAACTCAGAAAACTGAGGCAGGAGGATCATAAGTTGAAGGCCAGCCTGGACAACTTAGCAAGACCCTATCTCGAAAAAAAAAAAAACAATTAAAAAGGGATGGGGATTTAACTCAGTTGTAGAGTGCCCCGGGTTCAATCACCAGTACCTGAAATAAATAATAAATAAATAAGTAAATAAAGTACAGTTGAGTGGATTTTCATATATTCACAGAGTTGTGTAGGCCTCACCACTGCCTAACTCTAGAACTTTTTCATCACTCCAGAAAGAAAACTCAGGCGCATTAGCAGTCATTCATTCACTGCGGCCTTCTCAGGCCTACTCAACTACTAATCCACTTCTGTCTCTGTGGGTTTTCCTTTTCCATTGTTTCATACAAATGAAATCATGCAATAGATGGTTTCTTTCACTTAGCAAAATGTTCTGAAGTTTTGTCCAGTCCGGGCAGATGTCAGTACTTACTTCCTTTTTACTCCTGAGTAATATTCCATTTTATGGGCATACCATATTTTTGGCCATTCATCAGTCGATGTGTGTTTGGGTTATTTCTGCTTTGGGGCTATTTATTTATTTGTTTTTGTGGTACTGAGGATTGAGTGCGCGCTTGCTTTACCACTGAGCTATACTCCCAGTCCTGTTTATTTATTTAGATACTGGGGAATGAACCTGGGGTATTTAACCACTGAGCCACATCCCCAAGCCTTTTTATTTTTTATTTTGAGACAGTGTCTCACTAATTTGCTGAGGCTGGATTTGAACTTGTGATCCTCCTGCCTCATTCTCTGAGTCATTGGGATTATAGATGTGTGTCACACCCAGGCTTCATTTATTTTTTTGGAGACAGGATCTCACTAAGTTGCCCATACTGGCCTCAAACTTGCAAGGCCTCCTGCCTCAGGCTCCTCAGTCACTGGGATCATAGGTGTGCACCACTGCACCCAGCTTATACCACTGCTGTAACTATTCATGTAGAAGTTTTTGTGCATATCTATGTTTTCAGTTCTTTGGAGTGTATGCTTAATAGTGGAAATACTAGATTATGTGTTTACCTTTTTTTTTTGGTACTGGGGATTGAACCCAGAGCACTGACCACTGAGCCACTTTCCCAGCTCCTTTTATTTTATATTTTGAGATAGGGTCTTGCTAAGTTGTACACACACACACACACACACACACACACACAGATTGTTTGTGTTTGTGGTACTGGAGATTGAATCCAAGATGCCCAACATGCTAGGCAAGTGCTAAACCACCAAGCCACACCCCTAGCCATTTTTATTTTGAGGCCGAGTCTCACTAAGTTGCTCAGACTGACATTGAATTTGCATCTTCCTGACCCAACCTCCTGAGTAGCTGGAATTGTAGGTGTGCACCATGCTGACTAGATTTTAACCATTTTATCATGCTAATTCCTGTGAAGGAAAATGAAAGAGCCATCCATCATCAATGATTTTGTGTAGCATATGAAATTAGTGTATGAATCTGAAAACTAAAATGAGACTGGATTTCCCTCTTCGTTCCACACTCAATCAACACTCCCTGCAACTTTTTTTTTTCTCTTGCAGTAAGGGGAATTGAACTCAAGTGTGCGCTACCACTGATTTATATCCTCAGTCCTTTTTTATTTTTTATTTTGAGATGGGGTCTTGCTAGGTTGCCAAGACCGGCCTGGAACAGGCTGGCCTCCTGAGTTGCTTAGATTGTGCCTGTGCCCCTCCCCATGGGTAGCTCTTTTTACTGTGGAAAAAAAAATTAGAGCAACAATAGTAAAGAACTATGTGGGGGCTGGAGCGGTGGCTCGGCAGTTAGGGCACTTGCCCAGCATGCACAAGTACACAAGTTCAAACCCCAGCACCCACGTACACAACTAAATGTCAGAACAATGAAAGCTATGTGAAAAACTAAATAAAAATTGATTCTCTCTCTCACTGTCCTCTCAAAAAAAAAAAAAAAAGGTGCTTGTGCATGCCAGGTGTGGTGACACACTCCTGTAATTCCAGCTACTCGGGAGGCTGAGGCAGGAGGATCCCAGTTTGAGGCCAACCTAGCAACTTAGTGAGACCCTGTCTTAAAATAAAATTAAAAGGGCTGGGGATGTAACTCAGTGACAAATTCTTCTGGGTTTGATTCCCAGTATCCCCGCCCAAAGAAAAGGTGCTTTCTTATTATGATTGTCAGTTATCAGGTTGTATTAGAACTAGGAGCAGAATATTCCCAAACCTGTAGGTTTCAGGGCTCTTGGCTACCTGAAGGATAATTAGTTCTCCCTGATATCATTTGCCCTTTGTGTTAAAGGGCAATTCATTCCAATATTGCCTCTTCCCTACAGTAATAACAGCCAAATGAAGAAGCGGCCAACATCTGCGGTGGGCTACAAGAGGCCTATCAGCCAGTATGCTCGGGTTGCCATGGCAATGGGGTCCCACCCCAGGTACAGGGTAAGAAGCTGGGACACAGAAGGGGGGTGCCAGGGAGAGCCCCACGGAGAGGGTGTGCTGACCTCCTTTGCTTCCTCGAAGTACCATCACCCTTGCAATACCCAAGATTAACAAGTGCTGGTCATCGAGGCTGCTGTTCTCATCTGGCATTTGATTCACCCCAGGCTGAAAATATCATGTTTTTGGAGTTGGACGTGTCCCCTCCGGCTGTCTTTGAGATGGAATTCTCTCATGACCAAGAGCAGGATCCTCGTGCACTGCACATGGAGAGGCTCATGAGGCTGGACAGCTTTCTGGAAAGACCTTCCACATCTAAAGTCCGAAAGTCCCGATCCTGGTCAGTACCACCGTGGTCAGACTGAGCACCTGACTTAGGAGGCAGGGGAACCACATGGGCTGCTCGAGGCTGAGGAGGGGTTGTGGGGAAGGGAAGGATAGGTCCCACTGTTCTGTCCTGCATTCCCTAACCCTCCACACTGCCCATCTCATTCCCACGCCTGCAGGTGCCAGAGTCCTCAGCGGCCTCCACCCTCCACCGCACATGCCTCCCTGGCCTCCGCTTCTCTGCACCCTGCGACAGTGGCAGACCATGAGTGACAACTCCGACAGTCAGACTGCCCATCCAACAGACTTCCAGGATGGGGCAGCCAACCCTGGCCCATCTCGTCTGCAGCTTGGTGTGCGTGCGTGTGGGTGTGTGTGCATGTGCGTGTGTGTACGTGCGAAGGGGTGAGGATCGGGCGGACGCTGCTCTGCCTGCTCTCCTGTGCCTCCTTTATTTAATTCATGTTATTTATTCGTGGAGCTCAGTTAGTGCGGGGGAGATGCCCTCGCCTGAGCTGCCTGGGCCTGTGGCCACCACTGCGTAATCTCCTTTTCTTCTGACTGGAGACCCGCCAGTCAGACCTCAAGCTCCTCCCTGTGTCAGCTGCCCCCAGAAGGCAAGATGGCCAGTGCCTGAGAAGACAGTGCTTTTTCTACCCACCTCATTCCATAATCTCCTTCTCCTCCTACCTGATGGTGAGCAGTCCTAAGCACTTTCTGGGCCTAGAAAACTGCGGGGTGTCCACTGAAGACGAGACATCCTGACACTGTTGGGCCTGTGTTCCTGGTGAACAGAGCCTTCTCTTCACTTTCTGGGCCTCAGACAACCTCTTCTGGCCTCCTGGGCCCTTTTTCAAGGACTTAAATGACTTCACCAAAATTCAGCCTGTGCTCTTCAGCTTTGGCAAGAACTCACACTGCCCCAGCTCTGCTTCCCGACCACCTTCCCAGCCCTTGGATGGGAATTGTGAGCCAACCAGTTGTAGCCAACTCAGGACCTGCAGGAAATGGAACAGTATTGAGATGTCATAGACTGTCATCAAGGGAAATCCCTCCTCTGAGTCCCTTTGTTTCTCTCCCTCTAGAAGTTCCTTTGAGGGCTGAACTATCCAACCAACACCCCCTTCCTTTTTCTTTTTCTTTTTTCCTGTATTGGGGATTGAACCCCAGAGAGCTCTAGCAATGTGCCACACATCCAGTGCTTTTTATTTATTTATTTATTTTTATTTTAAGACAGGGTCTCCCTAAGTTGCCCAGGCTGACCTCGAACTGGCAATCGTGCCTCAGCTTCCTGAGTCACTGGGATTACAGGTTTGCACCATTGTGCCTGGCGCAACTCCCTTGGCTTCTTCCTGCTTCCATCTGTAGCTGCCAGATCTCATTTCCTAGAGGGAGGGATCTGCTCCTGGCTAAATGAAGGTATCAAAACTCTGGCTTTCCTCCTGTGTTGGGCCCAGGAGGCACAGACCCAGGCACAATCATTGCTAGCTTTTTCTGATACCCCTGTTTCTCAGTCACATTTTTGGGGCACTATTTTTTTTTGAAAACTGGTCTATTCATTACTGTATGTGCAAGTTGGTCCCTCCTCAGGAATCTTCTTTTGTGACAGCCTCAAATGACCCCAATTATCACAAGTGATAAGTAAATTTCTACCAAAAAAAGTTAATTTTCATTGACTTTTTTCAACATACAAAACTTTCATCCTCTGTTTTTAAAATTTATTTGCATATATGCAATGCCACAAAATTGCAGATAGTTACTTTATATTAGAAGTTACATTTGAGTTAAAGTTACCAAGTTCTACTAAGCAAAGATACGGGATTCCTTCCATGTGCTTTCCTGATATGCCTCTAGGAAATGTGTCCACAAACCTGTGTCTATCTTTCTTCAGGCAATGAATCTGCTCAAAAGATATTGATAAATAACAAAGATTTCTTGCAGAAGAAATTATAACTTTTTCTGTAAACATTTAATAGTTTACTATTTAATTATCTTTTGGTTGAAAATAGGAAATTCTCTAATACTAAGGATCATAACACAAGTACACCGACTTTCGAGTATGTATTTTGGTGGACGGTGAAGAGGAAATCATGAGAGTAAACAAGTGACTTAGGATTTCAGACATCCTTACAGTGCAAGTCTCTCGTCCCTAGACGTGAGCATTTCCATCTTTGGAGTAAAGCAGGAGATTGACAGATTCACTGTGGCGGGTGGCAGTGAGGGCTAAGCCCTTCTTGCGCCATTCTCTGAATGATGGTTTGGTCTGACTTCACTCAATTGTTGTCTTTTCTGCTGTAATTACTGGACTAGATGGTTGAGCCACTCAATTGCCATTTGTTCCTGTCCTTCACGGAGATCACAATTTTCATCAGAACCCAAGAGATTATTTGGGACTCAGGATTCAGATCAGAGATCTGGCTGGGACAGGAGCTATGTGTAGAATCTCCCACTTGTCCTGGGCATCAAGGGACTTCCAGGGCTGCTTGAGCGACCTCCCCCACTGACCTCTTTCTCATTGGTGGATGCAACAGCACGTGTCACCCCATTCATCACTTGGACACATCGACTCTGCATTGTCTGGTCACTTGTCCCTCACAGTCTTATAGCACAATATACCCAACTTCACCACCCCCAGTCTGAGGGCTGGGCCCAAGGTGTAGTCGGAGGAGGAGCTCCTGCCTGCAGTTTTGTGTACGTGTGTATGTGTGTGCGTGTTTGTGTGTGTGTGTGTGTTTACTTGTACAGGGGACACTACACTCAACGTAAGATATGCTGGGAACAGGGCCACTGGGGTGGCTGTATCTCAGACTCTGTCTCTCTCCCCTTTTCCTTTTGATGTATCAAACATTTGATTGATGAAGTAAGGGCCTTGATTAGGACCAAATTTCCATGTCTGTTGCTATGGTCTTTATTTAGGACAACAGTTAATGCAGTGACCCATTCTTGTCACTCTATACATATGACTATATGGGACATATGTAATATATGAATATATATATAAAACAATACCTTCTGTCCCCTTGGCTCAGGATGGAGGCCTCTTGGTTGGGCAGAAATGCACTGCAGCTTGGTGCTGCCAGCAGCCTGCGGCCCCGGCCCTGTTCGAATGAACACAGTCGACAATAAAGGAATGAGTATCGTTGCAGCTCTTTCCTTTGTGTTTTTCCTTTTACTCCCTTGTTCATTTTCTTCCTTCTTTCTCTTCCTGTGGGTGTTGAAGAGTCTTTGGAATCCAGCGACAGTTATTAGCAACTTGGGAAAGCACTGACTACTAAATAAGAGGATATCTGGTCTGGTGCCATGGCACACCTGTAATCCGGGCAGGAGGATCACAAGTTTGAGGCCAGCCTTAGCAACTAGGTGAGACCATGTCTCAGCAAATAAAAAAGGCCAGGCATGGTGGCACACTCCTGTAATCCTAGTGGCTCCAGTGGCTGAGACAGAAGGAACATAAGTTTTAGACCAGCCTCAGCAACTTAGCAAGCCCTTAAGCAATTGAGGGAGACCTGTCTCAAAATAAAAATAAAAAAAAGGTCTGGGCATGTGACTCAGTGGTAAAGGGCCCCTGGGTTTAATCCCCACTTAAAAGAAAAAAAAATCTGTCTGCCCAGTAGGGATCAGGGGAGGTCCCAGGCTCTCAGGGGAATCAGGGGAAGTTTGTACCAGGGCTGTGGCAGTGGCTAGCAGTCCCCAACCAGTTAATTCTGAACTATCAGCAGATTTCAGAACTGCCTAGGTGCAGACCAGATTAGCTGTCAATGTCATACCCCCTCCGGCCCTCCCCTTACCAGCCAAGAGGAATTAAAGCAGGACATACAAAGATGTTCCTGGCACGTGGTAGGCGTTGAATTAAAAAAACTTAAAAGACAAGGCGGGGGGTAGAGCACTTGCCTAGCATGTGTGAGGCCCTGAGTTCAATCTGTAGCACAGTAAAATGAAAAAACTAAAATATGGGGCTCCCTGTAGTGGTTTGGGAAGAAGTTACTGCTAGAAAACAAACACCAAGCCTGGACCCCTGACCCCCAGGGAAGCACTGAGGTTCCCCGGGAGCACAGCACATGCAGGAGCCAGTGACTCTGCTCTGAGGCTTCCTTGGAGGGACTTCCTGCCTCTGCCCAGGCTCTGGCCCAAGCTGCAGCAGGTCCCCACACCCCTCCCCCCAGCATCTGCCAGGTGTGTGCTTTACACACAAGCTCCTTCAGTCCTCCCAGGTGGGAATTATAGCCACTGGTTACCAGAAAAGAATAGGGAAACCAACAAACTTGGCTGAACACGCAGTGGTGTAGGGACGCCTGGATCCTAAAGCCCATGATCTTTCCTCTGTGCCAGGCTACTTCTCTAGCCCTTGAGTGCCTCAGGAAACTGTCCGGTCGTGAATGCCTGGGGCAGAGTCATCTATGCCCCTGGATTCGGCTGAGAATGAGACCAGATCTCCAGACCCTTAATTTGTGAGTCCTTCCTTCTCTCCCACCTCCCTTCCATCCACCTTCCTTCCTTTTTCCCCCTCCCTGTCTCCCTTTCTCTCTGTCTCTCTCTCTCTTTCGGTTCCTTTCCTTCCCTCCCTCCCTCCCTTTCTTTCTGTAGTGCTGGGGATCAAACCCAGGGCCCCAGGCCTATTTTAAAACCACTTATTTCTGCAGTTAGCAGTGGGGTCACTGGTGGGGGTGCATGTGTGCAGTTTTAAAACCCATTGAAAGTTTGACATTGACATTGAACGGGAAGGAAATAGACCATGTATCTGAAGGAAGAAGAGAGAAAAAAGCAAATGGAAACTAATGGATGGGAGTGTGCCAGGCTTGTTGGAGAAGCAGCAGCCATGTCACAGCCTTGAGGCAACAATTGAACACAGGGGCACTCTACACTGATACACACCCCTTTTTATTTTCTTTTATTGATACTGGGGATTGAACTCAGCTGCACTTAATCACTAAGCCACATATTCTGTCTTTTTTTCCTTTTTCTTTTCTTTTTTTTTTTTGTAGAGAAAGAGTTAACCTTTATTTATTTATTTTTTTTGTCTGGTTTTGTTTTGCCAACACTTAGCTGTGTGTGGTGGTAAGGTTGGAACCTGCCTGCCAGGTAAGCTCTCGACCACTGAGCCTACTCTCCAGCCCTATGTTCAGCCTTTTTTTAATTTTAATTTTTATTATTTTTTTAAGAGAGAAAGAATCAACTTTATTTATTTTTTCATCTGACCTTCGTTTATCCAACACTTAGTTGTGCATGTGGTGCTGGGGTTCAAACCTACATCCTCACGCATGCCAAGCAAGTGCTGAAACTGCTGAGCCACCAATCCAGACCCTTTATTTTTTTATTTTTCATTTTTTTTAAGAGACAGGGACAGTGTGAGAGAGAAATAGAGAATCAACTTTATTTAGTTTTCAGTGTGGCTTTTGTTGCTCAGACTCTTGGTTGTATACATGGTGCTGGGGTTTGAATCCGCATACTTGTGTATGCCAGGCAAGCACCATAACCACTGAGCCACTTCTTCAGCCCCCAGCCCCTTTAGTTTGAGACAAGGTACTGCCACTAAATTGCTTAGGGCCTTGCTAAATTGCTGAGGCTGACCTTAAAATTGCAATCCTCCTGCCTCAGCCTCCCCCTTGGCATGCCCCACTACGCCAGCTTAAATTTTACCCATTAGTTTTTTGTTGTTGTTGTTGTTGTTTGTTTTTTAAAAGAGAGAGGGACAGAGAGAGAGAGAAAGAGAGAATCAATTTTTTATTTTAGTTTTTCTTCTGGATTTCATTATTCCCACACTTCTTTGTGTACCAGGTGCTGGGGTTTGAACCTGGGTCCTTGCGTATGCCAGACAAGTGCTGTAACCGCTGAGCCACTACTCCAGCCCTCACCCATTAGTTTTTTTGTTTTTGTTTTTAAAGAGAGAAAAAGAGAGAGAAAGAGAGAAGGAGAGAGAGAATCAATTTAATTTTTTCATCAGGCCTTTGTTTCCCCTACATTTAGTTGTGTATGTGATACTGGGGTTCAAACCCCAGTCCTCATTCATGCTGGGCAAGCATGCCAACCACTGAGCCACTGCTCCAGCCGCCTATCCATTAGTTTTATTTTTTTATTTTTCTTTTAAGAGAGAAACAACTGGGGCTGGAGCGGTGGCTCAGGGGTTTCGGTGCTTGCCCGGCAAGCACAAGGACCCAGGTTCAAACCCCAGCACCATGTACACAACTAAGTGTTAGAGCAACTAAGGCCATGTGAAAAACTAAATAAAGTTGTTTCTCCCTTTCTCTGTCTCTCTCTCACTGTCCCTCTCTCTTTAAAAAAAAAAAAAGAGAGAGAAACAACCTTATTTAGTTTTTCACATGGCCTTAGTTGCTCTAACACTTAGTTGTATGTGGTGCTGGGGTTCAAACCTGGGTCCTTGCATATGCCAGACATAATGGTTGCCAAATGATGAATTTTTTGTGTGGTGCTGAAGATTGAACCCACTGAGCTAGGATTTTGTAATTTTTATTTATTTATGCACTGGGGACTGAACCCAGGGGCACTTAACCACTGAATCACATCCCCAGCCCTTTTATGTTTTTTAAAATTTTGAGTCAGGGTCTCACTAAGTCACTTAGGACCTCACTAAGTTGCTGAGATTGGCTTTGAACTTGTGATCATCCTGCTTCAGCCTCTCCAACTCCTGGGATTGTAGGTGCGTACCATTGCACCTGCTGAATTAGAATTTTTTTTTTTAACTAGAATTTTTTAAAGAAAACATGACCATGTGAATACATTGTCAAGGCCCGGTGCAGGGAAGGGAAGGAGTGATGGGACTTCAGCTTCAGAAACGTCACTGTCAATCTGCTTTGGTCTCTACAGGTGTAGGGCAGAGTGTTTATGGTGCAGGTTTCCTTCCTTCCTTTTTTTCTTTTATTCGGGGGAGAGAGTATTGGGATTAAACCTAGGGGTGCTTTGTCACTGAGCTGCAACCGCAGTCTTACAAAACTGCTTAGGGTCTCGCTAAATTGCCCAGGCTGGCCTTGAACTTGTGACCCTTCTGCCTCAGCCTCCCTAGTAGCTGGTATTACAGGTGTAAACAACTGCACCCCATTTATATCCTTTTTCTTTTTTGTGCTACGGATAGAATCCAGGGGTAATAGGGGATTGTAATCCCAGCTATTCAGGAGACTAAGTGAGGAAAAAGTGCTTTGCTACCGAGCTACATCCCTAACCTTTTTTATTTTATTTATTTTAAAGAGAGAGAGAGAAAGAGAATCAATTTTATTTAGTTCTCTATGTGGCCTTCACTGCTCTGATGGTTTGTTTTGCACGTGATGCTGGGGCTTGAACTTGCATCCTTGCGCATGCCAGGCAGGTGCCATAACCATTGAGCCACTGCCCTAGCCCTTATTTACTTAATTTTAAGAGAGAGACAGAGAAAGAATCAAATTTTATTTAGTTTTTCATGTGTCTTTTGTTGCTTCTCTGCTTCGTTGTGTATGTAGTGCTGGGGTTTGAACCCATGTCCTTGCTCACACACGCCACGAAAGCACTGTAACTGCTGACACACTGCACCAGCCCCGCTCCCCCATTTTTAAAGTGAGTGAGAGAAAGAATCAACTTTATTTAGTTTTTCATTGTTGCTCTGACACTTCGCTGGGTATGTTGTGCTGGGATTCAAACTCATGTCTTTGCGCAAGCCAGGCAAGTGCCATAACCGCTGATCCACCACTCCAGCCCTCCAGCCCGGTTTTTATCCTTTGAGAGAGTGTCTCACTAAATTGCCTATGGTCTTGCTAAGTTGCTGAGGCTGGTCTCAAATTTGCAATCATCTTCTCAGTTTGTTTGTTTGTTGGTTAATTTATATTTGTTGTACTGGGGACTGAAGCCAGAGATGTTTGACCACTGAGTTATATCCCCAGTCATTTTCATTTTGAGACAGTCTGGCTTAGCTGTACATTCTGACTTTGAACATGTGATCCTCCTACTTCAGCCTCCTGAGTAGCTGGGATGATGGGCTTGTGCCACTATGGCTGGTGTATATATATATATATATTTTATATATCTGTATCTATGTCTCAACTAGCCAAATACAAAATCAGCCAAATTGCCTGGGTGTGGTGAGGCCAGAGCCAAAAGGACCACAAGTTCAAGGACAGCCTATGCAATTTAAGGAAGTGCTGCCTAAAAAAAAATTAAATAAATGTAGATATGGGTTTATGAAAGAGAGGGAAATGGGTTTGCAAGCACCAGATAAAGAAAGATGTGACAAAACTATACAAAGATGTCTCACAGAAAGCACAGTATTGAGAAATGAGGTGGCCTGAGACAGAAGCAGCTCAGCAGGAGGCACATTGTGCTCAAGTGCCACACTC
This sequence comes from Aplodontia rufa, assembly GCA_004027875.1. Classification (NCBI taxonomy): domain Eukaryota; kingdom Metazoa; phylum Chordata; class Mammalia; order Rodentia; family Aplodontiidae; genus Aplodontia; species Aplodontia rufa. The sequence goes on along the minus strand of PVKS010005644.1, from coordinate 42,369 downwards.
TAGACCTCGAGGACCCTGGCAGACAAAGCAGTTAAAACTGACCTTTGAATCCTCTTGGCTGGTGCGGAAATTTCAATATCATCTCTTCAAAGAAAGACAGGTTTTCTGCTTTTATAATTATTTAAGCATTTTGAAACAATGCTAAAACAATGGTTTATTTACCCAGGGAATTCTAAATGTTTTGCTGGCCTTCTAAGACATGACTTGTGTTTCCAATATCTTCTTCCACAGCTAATAAGAACTGTCAGTTGAACACTGCGACAGTTCCCTTTGATGTACAAAAGCAGCCTGCTTGGCTGCTCTTTGTTATTGGAGACACAGGGGCTGTTTGCCACAGTTTTGACAATTTACAATTGTCAAACGGCCCCTTCTCCTTGTCAATTAAATCCATATGTTGATTGCATTTTGCTCCAGGAGGCTTGAAATAACAATAAAAAATGAGTCAGTGCAATAGACTGAAGGAAAGAAATTGATTATGGCCCTTAGTGCAGGAGGAAAGATGATCGTCACTCAGAACACACACCTCTCCCAGCAACCAGAGCCCCTGGAGACTGACCAACCCCTGAAGTCTCCAGAGAGAGCTGCAGAGCTCTCAGGCCGCCCCCGCTCTATTTGCTTTACAAAGAAAAAAGTCATTCTTAGGGATCTGCTGAAAACCTGCATTCTAAGTTGGAGGGGCGAAGCAGGGGGTAGGAGTGCAATATTTCAAAGTTGACTAGTGTGTGGAGGGGGAGATGATATCCAAAAAAATTCAACTGATACAGGCACACACACCCCCACACACACCTACACAAAATCCTGTCACCAACTAGAGATTGGAATCCAGTTGGGGAAATAACGGGAAATAGTCTTCAGTTCAATAAAGTGAAGGATTATAACCATGACATTTCGGAAAGGAATTCATTCGATGCTGCTGAACTACAAGGCACAGAGTCACGTTTGCTAAGAGTTGCTCTCAACAGCAGGCTCTCACCATTGTCACTGCTGACTTCCCTTTCCCTAGTGACTCTTGCCAAAGGCACTTCAAGGGCCCCGTGAATGTGGTCTCTCAGACGCTACTGTCGCTCACGTAAATCCAGTGCCTCAATTCCAATCCTGCATCCCCTGCCTCGACTGTCCCTTCCCACCACATCACAGAATAACCAACGGATATTTAATAGCAAAGAATTTGTATTTAAAATGTAAAATAAGGGGGCTGGAGCGATGGCTCAGCAGTTAGAGCACTTGCCTGGCATGTGCGAGGACCCAAGTTCAAACCTCAGAATCCCATACACAGTGGAGTGTTGGAGAAACCAAAACCAGATGAAAAATAAGTAAAAATTGATTCTCTCTTAAAAAAAAAAAAGAAAGAAATGTAAAAAAATACATTGGGCATGGTGGCTTAGCAAAAGGCATTTTGTGCTTCAGTGTCACACTCTAGACCTTGAGGCTAAGGCAGGAGGTTCACAAGTTCAAGGCCAGCCTCGACAACTGAGCCTGAGACCCTGTCTGAAAATAATTACATATTTATCCATTTATTTATTTGGTACTAGGGACTGAACCCAGGGATGCTTTGCCATTGAGCCACATACCCAGCTCTTTTATATTTTTTTTATTTTGAGAAAGGGTCCCATCCCACTAAGTTGCTTAGGGCTTCACTAAATTGCTTAGGCTAGTCTCAACTTTTCAATCCTCCTGCTTCAGCCTCCCGAGTCCTTGGGATTATACACATGTCCTGCTTTCTTTCTGCTTATATGACAGTCTTTTATCACTTTTCTCACTTCAAAGTGCTCTGCAGCTACACTGGCACTTTGAATGTCTTATTTTGTTCCTTGCTCAGGACTTTTGCACTTGCTCTGTCATTTTCTTGGAAAGTCCTCACCCTGTTTTCAGATGAATGGTTCCTTTTCATCATTCAGGTCTCAGATCAAATGTCATCCTCCGCTGGGTGTGGTGTGCCTGTAATCCCAGAGATTCTGGAGGCTGAGGGGAGGCTGAGGTAGGAGGATGCCAAGATTGAGGCCAGCCCTCGCAACTTAACAAGATCCTAAGCAAAATAAAAAATAAAAAGGGCTGGAAATAGCTCAATGGTAAAGTATAAAGCACCCCTGAGTTCAATCCAAGGACAAAAAAAAAAAAAAAGGAGGAGAAGAAAAAAAAAAACCCCACCTAGGAATAGCAGTATTAACATCACTAGGAGCTTGCTATAACTGCTTGCCCTCAAGCCTCATTCTAGATCTATGGAATCAGAAATTCTGGGCGTGGGGCACATTTAAATAAACCCTGAAGGGCTAGAGTGGTGCAGCAGTTATGGCACTTGCCTGGTATGCGCGAGTACATGAATTCGAATCCCAGCACCACGTACACAACGAAATCTCGGAGCAAAGCAAGCCACATGAAAAACTAAATAAAATTGATTCTCTCTATAAACAAACCAACCCTGGAGGTGATTCTGATAAAAATTAAAGTTTGAGAACCACTGACTCTCCATGATGATTGCTTCTCTCCATGGTCCCAATCTTAGAACATAATCTGAGAAAACGAAGGCCACGGATTATATTTAGCACATCCAGCCCCAAACAGAGCAGGCATTCAATAAATGTTGAATGGTGGGAGAAGACTGAGTGAATGATGAATGACTGATCAATCGCCCTGGTTCTGTGTCTTGGGGGCCACAGAGGAGAGACCTCGAACGTAGCCCAATAGAACGGGCCTCAGGGACCCGCCTGCTGCTTTTCCACCCCGACTTTTCTCTGTGTGACATATTGATTTTCCCCGCTAGATAAACCTGAAGAAAGGATTCAGAGGTAAAATAAAAGCTTGGAACCAGTTCAAGCTGCTATTTGGAGGGCCTGAACGGTGGCTCAGTGGCTACAGTGCTTGCCTGGCACGCGCAAGTTACACGGGTTTGAACTCCAGCCCCACATACACAACGGAGTGTCAGAGCAACTAAGGCCGCATGAAAAACTAAATAAAATCGATTCTCTCTTTCTCTTTCTCTTTCCCACTGCCCTCTCTCTTTAAAAAAAAAAAATACAGTTTGGAGAGGCTGGAGCAGTGGCTCAGCGGTTGTCATGCTTGCTTGGCACGCACAAGGACCCAGGTCTAAACCCCAGCACCACATATGCAACTAACTGCCAGAAACAAAGGACAAATGAAAAATAAAGTTGATTCCCTCTCTCTCCCTTTGTCCCTCTTCCCCACCCTTAAAAAAAAATTACAGTCTGCAAGAGTGGTACAAAGTCCTCCTCAGAAAACCAGGAGTTTTGTAGATTGTATCCAATTAGATGACAAGGATAATATTCTTTTCTTTTAAATTCTGTGGGGTTCTTTCTACATTAATCCCAGAGTGACTGGTGATTGACAAAGTGGCTTTCTCCTCCTCTTTCTGCTTTATATAAATCCTGGAACGTTTAAAAAGAAAAAAAAAGAACAAGACTCAAAATTCAAAACCAATTAATCCTCCTCCAGTGGTTTCAGAAAGCTTTCAGATCGAAAGTCAACCCTCAGCTCATACGGGGAAGTGTGAGGAGGATGGTGTCTTTGCAAAGGATATTGAACTTTAGAAAAGGTTAGATCAACACCAAGAACAACAGAAGAGGGCTTCGGAACCCCTCCTTCCAAACAATACATAGGCTTGAAGCAAATACCAGGGGTCAGGTTAATGACCCACCTCTTAATACTATCTCATTGGGGTTTAAATCCCAACACATGGATTTTGGAGGGAGATGTACATTTAAACCATAGCATTCCACCCAGGTCCCAGGAAAGTCATGTCCTTATCACATACAAAATAAATATTCATTTCATTCCAATAGTCAAAAAGTCTTAACTCAATGCAGCATCAAATTTAAAGTCCGCAGCGGCTCAGGAGGCTAAGGCAGGAGGATTGCAAGTTCAGGCCAGTCTCAGCAATTTAGCGAGGTCATTTCAAAATAAAATGTAAAAAGGACTGGGTATATGGCTCAGTGGTTAAATGCTCCTGGGTTCAATTCCCAGTACCCTTCCCCTGAAAAAAGTTTAAAGTCTAGTTAGATGTAGTGGTACATGTGTGTAGTCCCAGTGACCCAGAGGCTGAGGCAGAAAGATAAAAAATTTGAGGCCAGCCTCAGCAGTTTAGCAAGATTCTGTCTCAAAATAAAAACAAAAAGAGCTAGGGGTGTAGATCAATGGCAGAGCAATTGCCTAAGATATGTAAGGCCCTGGCCTAAGATATGTACTCCCAGCAATGCAAAATTAATTCAAAAATTAATTAAGTACAAGTATAGAAAAGAAAAGGAAGAAAAAGGAAGAAAGAAAGAAAGAAGAAAGAAAGAAAGAAAGAAAGAAAGAAAGGAAAGGAAACAACAATAGTATAACAAGCACAGATCAGTACTCCCATTCAAAATGGGAGAAATTGACATTTGACAAGAGGAAAGCAAAGGTGTCAGAAAAGTCCAGAACCTAACAAGGCAAACAACATTAAGTCTTGAGGTCTGAAATTAATTTGAGGGGCAGGAGCACTTGCCTGGCATGAGTGAGGACCTGGGTTCAAATCCCAGCATCACATATGCAACTAAGTGTCAGAGAAACAAAGGCCAGATGGAAAAATAAATACAATTGATTCTCTCTCTCTCTCTCCCTCTCTCTCTTTAAAAAAGAAAGAAAGAAAGAAAGAAAGAAAGAAAGAAAGAAAGAAAGAAAGAAAGAGGGCCTGGAGCAGCGGCTCAGTGGTTATGGCTCTTGCTTGGCATGCAAGAGTATGTGAGTTCAAGCCCCAGCACCATGTACACTACGAAGTCCAGATCAACAAAGGCTGCATGAAATATTGAATAAAATTGATTCTCTCTCTCTCTCACTGTCCCTCTCTCTTAAAAAAAAAAAAAGAAAGAAAGAAAAGTTAGAAAGTAATTTGATTCTACCTTCCAGACCTACTGGCACAGAAGTTCCAAGCAGTCCCAGCGACAGCATGGGTGCAGCAGCTCCCAGGGCTTGGAGTTACAGACTGGAGGTTCTACAGAACTGGGCCTCAGGAGTCTCCCAACATCAATTTAATCATATTTTATTGGTCAGGCCAACAGATAATATCAGCCCAGATTCAAAGAGAGATTAGAGATTGAACCCAGGGCCTCGTTCATTCTTTTTGAAAAATTAAACCAATTTTTAGAACCATGGAGAACATTTGTAAATATAGGTTGGAGAGTTCTCATACACTCCACACCCAACCCCCCTCTATTGATTAATTATTAGCTGAAGTTCAACTTTATTCAGAGCCTTAGATCTCACCTAAGTCCCTTTTCTGCTTTAGGTTCCATCCCCATTTTATTTTTTTAACAGGGTTTAAACCCAGAGGTGCTTAACCATATCGCCAATCTTTTTTTTGGAGACAGGGTCTTGCTGAGTTGCTTAGGACCTCACTTAATTGCTGAGGCTGACTTTGAACTTGCAATTCTCCTGCCTCAGCCTCCCAAGCCTCTGGAATTACAGGCATGCACCGCAATGCCTGGTTACTACTTCAGATTTAGTTGGTGTGTCTCTTAGATTCCCTTTGGCTATAACGTTTTCTCAGACTTCTCTTGCTTTTGATGATCTTGACAATTAAATTTTATTTTTTATGGTACCAGAGATTGAATACAGGAGGTTCTACCTTTGAGCTATACACCCATTCCTCCCTCTCTCCCTCTCTCTCCCTTTCTTTAATTCTTAGTACTGGTGATTGAGCCCAGGGTGCTCCACCATTGAACCATACCCTCAGCCCTTTTACTTTTTTTAGTTTGAAACAGGGTCTTACTAAACTGCCCAACCTGTCCTCAACCTGGGCTCCTCCTGCCTCAGCCTTGCTAGTAGCTGGGATGACAGGTGTGTACCACTGTGCCAGGTGATCTTGACACTTTTGAAATGTACCACTCAGGTATTTTGTTAAACGATCTCTCTACATGATGGGTTTTGAGGAAGTAAAGTGCCATTTTCATTAAACCATATGCCTATCCCTGCTGCCCTGTTGCTGCTGACTTTGATCATCTGGCACAAGTTGTGTTTTTCACTATAAAATTATTATTTTTATTTTTACCCATTTCCATAATGTGCTCTTAGAAGGAAGCCACTATGAAATACTATACTTAAGTAGTGGGAATTATGTCCCACATCCTGAAGGCCAAAATATCATCTACATAAAATATTTGGAATTTTTTCCCACTGGAAATTCGTCTCTTCCATTTACATTTTTCAGTCCTTATTATATCAGTATTGGCTCATGGTGCTTCTTTTTTTTAATACTTTGGGTTATTTATTTTGTCGCTCACATTACTGGGAGCCATTTTTAATAATCAACATCAGTACGCAAAAGAAATAGAATAGCAGGGCTGGGGATGTAGCTCGGTGTAGACTACTTACCATGTGCAAGGCCCTGGATTCAATTTCCACCCCTGGGGGCGAAAATAGATAGGATTATTTAACTTTTAAAAATATATATAATGGCTGGGTGTGGTGGCACACCTTGTAATACCAGGGACTCAGGAGGCTGAGGCAGGAGGAGCACAAGTTCAAAGCCAGCCTCAGCAACTTAGCAAGGCCCTGAGCAAATTAGCAAGGCCCTAGGCAATTTAGCAAGAGCCTGTCTCAAAAATCAAAAAATGGGCTGTGGATGTGGCTCAGTGGTTAAGGGCCTGTGGGTTCAATCCCTAGTACCTGCCCCCAAATCAGTAAATAAAAAATAAAAATAAAAAGGGCTGGGGATGCAGGTCAGTGGTAGAGCCTCCCTAGGTTCAGTGTCTTTACTTTGGTTTGCAAGACAAAACAAAACTGAAAGCAAGAAACAAACAAAAACCAGGAAGTGGGGCCAACAAAGCCTCTGAGATTGGAAGTTGACTTTGTTCTTTCAATCTCTTTCAGAGCTGGGTTCTGACAGCCTGTGGCCTCTGTGCCTAGAATCCCCTGCACATCCCGGGAGCACTGCCCATTGCTCCACCCCCTTGTTGGTGTCAGTCGTTGCTGGACTCCTCACTAGCTTCCTGCCACCAGTTGTTATTCTCAGTACCTAGCGTCTACTGGTCCCCTCATCCTGTCCCTGAGCGCCCCAGTGAAAACAAGTTCTTGAGTCCTAGCCTCAAGCCTGTGCCTGGGTCTTCTATTCAAATCTAGTGCGTTCTGTTTTTCTGTTTCTGTATGAAATGCTTTTCTTGTTTGTTTTTAAGAGAGAGGGACAGAATGAGAGAGATAGGAAGAGAAAATCAATTTTTATTTATTTTGTTTCTCCAACACTTGGTTGTCTTAGTCGTGTATGTGGTGCTGGGGTTTGAACCCAGGTCCTTGTGCATGCAGGGCAAGCGCTCCAACCACAGAGCCAATGCTCCAACCCTCAAATGATTTTCTTTCTTTTTTTTTTAAGAGAGAGGGACAGAGAGAGAGAGAGAGAGAGAGAGAATGAATTTTATTTAGTTTTTCATGTGGCCTTTGCTGCTCCAAGACTTTGCTGTGTACGTGGTGCTGGGGTTTGAACCCGCATACTTGCGCATGCCAGGCAAGCGCTGTAACCGCTGAGCCACCGCTCCAGCCCCTCAAATGATTTTCTGATACCAGTACTTCCGAATCTGAGGGCAGGATTTGTCTAAAAATATCTTCACAATGCAATGAAATTATAGGAAATCTAAAGTATGATTTTATCTTACTATATTGTAAGGAAGATTTTATTTAAAGGTTCAACAGGTATGAGATCCTAGGCTGTAGAATTGTTCTCAGGTACCAAATGTTATAAATTAATATTTCAGAACATCTTGGAAGATTATTAGTTGAGCACTCAAAAAAATAAAGGGAAGCAAATTTTGTATACATACTGAGATGAGTTGAGTTCCTGGGTTTTTTTGTTTGTTTGTTTTTGGTTTTGGTTTTGTTATTGTTGTTGTTTTTAAAGATAGAGGGGGAGATCCAGTGAGAGAATCAATATTTTATTTATTTTTCCATCTGACCTTTGTTTCTCTGATACCTAGTTGTGTGTGTAGTGCTGGAGTTTGAACCCAGTCTTCCAGCAGCCCCTCCCCCATTAGTTTATATATATATATATATATATAGAGAGAGAGAGAGAGAGAGAATCAATTTTATTTAGTTTTTCATGTAGCTTTCGTTGCTCCAAGACTCCATTGTGCATATGATGCTGAGGTTTGAACTTGTGTTCTCGTGCATCCAAGCAAGTGCCACAACCGCTGAGCCTCCATTCCAGCCCTGCTCGTTAGTTTTAACATCATCTGATGTTTCTTGATTAATGGTTGCCAAATGATGAGGGTTTTTTGGTTTTCTGTGTTTTTGTGGTGCTGGAGATTGAACCCATGCTAAGTATGGAGTTTTAATTTTTGTTTACTTATGCACTGGGGATTGAACCCAGGTGCACTTAACCACTGAGCACTACATCACCAGCCCGTTTTATTTTTTATTTTGAGACAGGGTCTTGCTAAGTTGCTGTGGGCCTTACTAAGTTGCTGAGGCTGGCCTCAAACTTGCAATCCTCCTGCCTCAGCCTTCCAAGTTGCTGGGATTTCAGGTGTGTGCCACACTGCTCAACTGATAGTTAACATTTTTTTTTTTTGCTAGTTAACATTTTTGAGCATCTACTATAAATCAGAAACTTTCATTCATTGTATCTAATCCTCAGAATGACATCCACTATGCCAACCAGTTCTAGTTTAAATGCTTGTCCACACTTCTCAAAAGGGCTCTCAATGCTGCCAAGCAACCCTACTACACTTTTCCAATATGCTTTCTCCCCCCTGCTCCAAAATAACTGTTTCACACATCATTTGCTCTCTGAAAATCTCCAATCTCATCTTCCACTTCCTCAGTCCTGCCTCTCTCCCACCTCTTCCCAGATCCCTCTCCCTCTCATTTCATTCTACTATGGAGTTTGCTGTGCCCTAACACACTGTACTCTCTGCTCTGCCTTCAGGCTTTTGAAATTTCCCTTCTCTCTAATCAAAAGGCTCCACACCCTGATCTTTAAGGGCTAGTTGCTTCTTGTCTTCTATCTCACTACTATGTCAAATTTTCAGAGGCTTTCTTTGTGGTCTAAAGATGCTCCCTCTTGGCCAAAAACCTCTAGCATATCAACTTGTTTTTATTGTCTTCTGAATATCGGTAAACATCTGATATTGTCTTTTTTAGGGAGTGGGTACTGGGGGTCGAAACCAGAGGCACTTTACCACTGAACCACATAGTCAGCCATTTTTATTTTTTATTTGAAAACAGGGTCTCACTAAGTTGCTCTGGGCCTCACTAAATTGCTGAGGCTGGCCATGAATTTGTGATCCTCCTGCTTTAGCCTCCTGGGCCACTGGGGTTACAGATATGCACCACCGCGCCTGGTCTGATATTGTCTTGCTTAATTTCTTCCTCTTCTTTGCTTGAGTAAAGCTCCATGACTACAGTGCTTTACCTATCTGGTTTACTTCTGAATTCTCAACATCCAAATCTGGCCCTTTTACAATAGCCACTCAAAAATGATTTATTTTATTTTATTTTTTGAGAGAAAGACTTGCTGTTGTTGCCCAGCATAGCCTCAAATTCCTGGACTCAAATATCCTCCAGTCGCTGGAACTACAAGAGCATATTACCACCCATGTCCGGCTCAAAATGAATATTTAATGAGTAAATTATCTCATCTTTTGGGCAGATGAGAGCGCTGAAGATTAGAGAAGATAAGTAAATTACTTAAGTTGACTCAGCTAGTAAATGACAATGTTGGGATAAACCTAAATCTACTTAGATCCAAACACACCCTACTTTGTATAAAATCTTCTTGCTAGAATGAGCATTTAGAAATGTATTTGGGGACTGGAGCAGTGGCTAAGTGGTTAAAGCACATGCCTGGCATGCACTAGGACCCAAGCTCGAACCCCAGCACCACGTATATAACTAAATGTCGGAGAAACGAAGGCCAGATGAAAAAAATAAATAAAATTGATTCTCTTTCTCTCTCTTTAAAAAAAAGTATATTTGGCCTCTGAAGAGTATTTGTGAATGTGGAGAGCATTTGAGACAACTTCAGAATGAATAGTCAAATTCTTCAGCAGAAAACCAAGGAGATGCTGAGGGCATCTGGCTGGACAAAGGCCTTGGTAACTAAGTGCGGCCGGCCATTCCCAGTCACTCCTGGCTGGTCTCCAGTCAATCCCTCCGCCTTCCTGCCTGCTTCCTGCAGGCTCTGAGCCTTTCACCACCTGCAGTCCAGTCCAATTTGTCAGGGCTCCGGTTTTCCCTTCGCCCACGAGGTGGGCTAGATCACATCTGTCAATAGCATTCAGTGAAAACACATCTGGGGCTGAGGATGTAGCTCAGTGGTACTAGCATGTACGTGAGGCCCTGAGTTCCATTTCCAGTACCACAAGACAAAAAAAAACACCACCACAACAACAACACATCTGTTACAATGTGCTGTTCTGGGCACTGCAAGTACAACGACAAACATGGCAGACACTGTCCTTGTCCCCATTGCTTTGTAATCTTGCATTCCTTTCTGGTCTTCAGTATTTGACTCATAGTTGAAAGATACTAAATCCGTTTAATCAAATTGGATTGAGTATTTCAAAGTCATAGTGCTAGTTGGTCATAGTATGTGTCCCTAAAAGAATTTTTTTTTTTCTGGGCTGAGGACCGAACTTGGGGCCTTGTATGTGCTAGGCAAGCGCTTTGCCACTGAGCTAAATCCCCAACCCCAAAGAATTCTTTTAAAGTTATTTAATATTCATGTTCTGATAGAAATCATTGGGTCTGGAACAGACATTCAGTAGTCAATTCCTTTCTTCTTTTCTCTAGGCCCCCACTGTCCTCTCACCAAGTATGTTAAATCTTATTAAAGGTTATCTGGGTATGGTGGTGCATGCCTCTAATCCTAGCAGCTTAGGAGGCTGACGCAGGAAGATTGCAAATTAGAGGCCAGCCTCAGCAACTTCTTGAGGCCCTAAGCAATTTAGTGTGATACTGTTTCAAAATAAAAAATAAAAAGGGCTAGGATATGGCTCAATGGTTAAGTGCTCCTGGGTTCTATTCATGGTAGCAAATTAACCCAAACCCAAACAAAACAAAATATTATTAATTTTTTTTGAGGGAGTACCAAGAATTGAACTCAGGGGCACTCAACCACTGAACCACATCTCCAATCCTTTTTATTTTTTATTTTGAGACAGGGTCTTGCTCAGAGTATCACGAAGTTGCTGAGGCTGGCTTTGAACTTGCGATCCTCCTGCCTCAGCCTTCTGAGTTGCTGGGATTACAAGTATGCATCATTGCACCCAGCCAAAAACTTATTGAAGTTAAATCCTTTTTTTTTTTTTTGTACTGGCAATCGATCCCAGGGGTACTTACCCACTCAGTAACATCCCTAGCCCCTTTTATTTTTTATTTCAAGACAGGGTCATGCTCTGTTGCTTAAGGCCTTGATAAATTGCTGAGGCTGGCCTTGAACTTGCTATCCTGCCTCAGCCTCTCTAGTTGCTGGGATTACAGGCATGCGCCACCTCACCTGGCTAAAGTTAAATCTTATTAGTAGTCAGGTAATCCTAAATTCTGAAGGAGAGGAAGGGCTAAGAAGGTCTATTTTTGCCCTTGGTATAATATAGAAAATAGAATATCTAACATTTATTGATGTGCCTGCACTGTTGTAAGTACTTTATGTACGCTACGGTGTTCAGACCTTGACATATCCAGAGTCGTAGAAACTGTGATTTAAAGAAGTGAAGTATCCCGCCCAAGTTCCCATAGATAGAATATATTCAGTTGGGAGACTCCAGGCCCTAGAGGTAGAGAGTCTAGAACCTCTTGCTCTGTGCAGCCACTACTATTGACCTACATGGGATCAAAGGCATGGACTTTGAAAGGGATCCATCTGATAGAGCCTGCCTGCTGGTCATGACCTAACTTGAGGTAGGTGTAATTGAGATGGCAAGCTGGCCAAGACCGAAGTTTGTGCAGAGTTACTGAGGACCATGGCAGCTTTGTGCTCTGGTGTATCCATACTATTCTGTTTTCTCTTATATTTTTATATTTTTGCAGTACAGGAGGATAAACCCAAAGGTGCCATGCCACTGAGCCCCATTCCCCAATCCTTTTTATTTTATTTATTTATTTTAAAGAGAGAATGAGAAGAACAGTGAGAATCAATTTTGTTTAGTTTTTCATGTGGCTTCTACTGCTCCAACACTTCCTTGTGTACATGGTGCGGGGGTTCGAAACCGGGTCCTTGCATATGCTAGGCAAGCTCCGCAACTGCTGAGCCACTGCTCCAGCTCTCTTTTTATTTTTTAAGATAAAGTCTTGGGGGCTGGAGTGGTGGCTCAGTGGTTGGAGTGCTTGTCTGGCATGCATGAGAACCCGGGTTTGAACGCCAGCACCACATATACAATGAAGTGTCAGAGAAACAAAGGCCAGATGAAAAAAAAATAAGATTGATTCTCTCTTTCTCCCTCTCTCCCTCTCTCTTGATTAAAAAAAAAAAAAAAAAAGACAAGGGGCTGGAGTGGCAGCTCAGAGGTTATGGTGCTTTCCTGGCATGCTTGGGAATATGGGTTTAAACCCCAGCACCACGTACACAACAGAGTGTAGGAGCAACGAAGCCATGTGAAAAACAAAATTGTTAAAAAAAAAAAAAAGCCAAAGTCTTGCTAAGTTTCCAAGGTTGGCCTTGAATTTTCAATCCTCCTGGCTCAGCCTCCCAAGTAGCTGGGATTACATAGGGGTAGTACATTGTACCCAGCTTTATATTCATATTTTTAAACAATCAAGCTATTTTGCCTTGAAATTGATATTGGGCCTATCATCTGTGGGGTGACAGAAAGTTTCTTCAAAAAATAAATTGTTTGCTGGATATGTTGGTGCACAACTGTAATCCCAGCTCCTCAGGAGGCTGATGCAGGAAGATCACAAATTCAAGGCCAGCATGGGAAACTTAGCGAGACCTTGTCTCAAAATAAAATAAAAAGGTTGGGAATGTAGCCTGGTGGTAGAGCCCTTGCCTAGTGTGAAGTCCTGGGTTCAATCTCCAGTGTGTGTGGGGGGGCAGTTTTACACTTTCACTAGAGAGAGAAAGGTAGAGGGAGGCAGAGAGATTGAGAGAGAGAGGGACTAAGAAAGTGAACATTGTATTTTGGTGTAAGATTATGTTCTTCCAAATTTTATTCTCACTTGTTGCTGTTAAAATGTCCTCCCTTAGCTGGGTGCAGTGGCTCACACCTGTAATCCTAGAGACTTGGGAGGCTAAAGCAGGAGAATTGCAAGTTCAGAGGTAGCTTGTACAAGTTAATAAGGCCCTGTCTCAAAAATAAAAATGAAAGGGGCTGAGGATGCATTTCAGTGGTGGTAGAGTACCACGGGTTCAATTCCCAGTACTGGGGTAGGGGGAAGGAAGGAAAAAAAAGAAAGACGAAAAAAAAAAGCAAGATTCTTCCCACCATTTAACAGACAGCATGATTGATCATTTGCCTTGAAGGGACAATCCAAATCCAGGTGGAATAGTTATAAAGACGGGCAGGGTAAATAACTGCAGTTGCAAAAACCTGAGGAATCAGGAAACTGAACTGTGCCAGCTTTGACTTCTCATTTTTTTTTTTTAAAGAGAGACGGACAGTGTATGTGTGTGTGTGTGTGTGAGAGAGAGAGAGAGAGAATCAATTTTTATTCGGTTTTTCTCATGGCCGTTGTTGCTCTGACACTTAGTTGTACACATGGGTACTGGGGTTTGAACCCATGTACTTGAGCATGCCAAGCAAATGCTCTAACAGCTGAGCCACCACTCCAGCCCCTTCATTTTTTTTTTAAGGTAGAAGGAATCCAAATATCAACTTACACTTTTTTTGAGAGAGAGAGAGAGAGAGAGAGAGAGTGAGACAGAAAATCAATTTTATTTGGTTTTTCATTCGGCTTTGGTTGCTCCGACACTTGGATGTGTATACAGTGCTGGGATTCGAACCCACATCCTTGAGCATGCCAGGCAAGTGCTGTAACCGCTGAGCCACCGCTCCAGCCCTTGACTTCTCACTTTAATGAAGAACAAGATCAAGGTGATGAAGCCTGGGGCTGGAGTGGTGGTTCAGTGATTAGGGCACTTGCCTAGCATACTCGAGGACATGGGTTCAAACTTTAGCAGCGCATCCACAAAGAAGTGTCGGAGCAAAGACAGCCACACCAAAAACTAAATAAAACTGACTGTCTCTCACTGTCTGTTTTTATCTTTAAAAAAAAAAACAGTGGTGAAGCCTGATGACTCTTCTCTCACCCTACCCTGCCAAGCACTGGAAAACCCAAAGATTGATTTCCTGGCCAGTGAAGAATTCCTACAGGTGTTCTAAAGTGTTATCAATTTATCAAAGGTTGGGTCATTTTTTCCATCTTGGAGTTGTGAAATGAATAAGATTGAGTATTGCCAGGCACGGTGGCACATGCCTGTAATCCCAGAAACTCAGGAGGCTCAGGCAACAGGATCACAAAATCAGTATCAGACTTGGCAAGAGCAACTTAGCAAGAGCTTGTCTCAAAAACAAACAAACAAACAAACAAAAAACAAAGGGCTGGAACATGGCTCATTGGTAGAGTGCCTCTGATTTCCATCCCCAGAACTGGAAAAAAATTCAATGGTATGAAGTGCATCATTTGTTATGCAACTGTCACCTGTATCCATCTCCAAATCCTTTTCATCACTCTCAAATGAAACTCTGTACCTACCCATTACTTGGTAACTCCTTGTCTCCCCACTCCCAGTTCATGGTAATGTCTGGGAGAAGAAATATCTCCAGGATAGGGTCCCAAGGAATGTCAAGAGGTTGGGAACTTGACTCAGGACAAGAAGGAACTTTGATGTGCATAACGGAAAAGAATTTCAGCACATGTCAGTAGAGGCACAGAAGCTTATTTAGGGGAGCAAGGAATGCAGGACATTTCCAGAGGGAGAGACAGCAACCCCTTGGTCTGTGGTGTTAATATTTATACAAGGAGAGTAGTTACGGGCAGAACCAGAAGTGGAGTCAGGGCAGAATTACACAATTTCGTGGCAGTTTCTCCAGCGCTCCAGTATTACCCCCCTGTTACTTTTTGTAGTCAAGGGCATGGGTCAAAGTTGTGGGCCAAGGGCATGGCACTGAGTTGCTCACAAATCGCTTGTCCTGTATTTTAAGGGTTCATGAGTGGTTTATCCCTCCCTCTCTTTTCTGTGACTCGGCAGTTGTGGTGCTTGCCTAGCATGCACAAGGACGTGGGTTCCAACCCCAGCACCACAAACCCAATGAGCGTCGGAGCAACGAAAGCCAAATGAAAAATGAAATAAAGTTGATTCTCTTACAGAGAGAGAGAGAGAGAGAGAGAGAACCAGTTTTATGTATTTTTTTCATCTGACCTTTGTTTCCCCAACACTTAGTTGTGTACATGGTGCGGGGGTTTGATCCCAGGTCCTCACACATGCTAGGCAAGTGCTTCCACTGCTGAGCCACCATTCCAGCTTCATGGTATTTTCTTTTGAGACTCAGTACATCTTTTTATGTATCCCCAAACTCCTATCTCAGTAATATTTGATTTTGTTTTCTTTTTTGGGTAGTACTGAAGATTGAAACCAGGGTCTCTCTACCACTGAGCTACATCCCCAATATTTCCTACTTTTTTGAAGTAGGGTCTCGCTAAGTTGCCAGGGTTGGCCTGCAACTTGCCATCCTCTTGCCTCAGCCTCCAGGTAGTTGTCATAACAGGTGTGTGCCACTGTGCCTGGCTAACATTTGTTAAAGTTTTTGTTTGATTTTGGTACTGGGGATTGAACCCAGAGGTGCTTTTCCTCTGAACTACATCCCTACTCCTTTTTAGTTTTTATTTTGAGACAGGGTCTCGCTAAGGGCAAGGAAGTGGAAAGGGACAGTTTTTTTGTTTTTTAATAGCACTGGGGATTGAACCCTGGGGTATCTTACATGCTAAGAAAGTGCTGCACCATTGAGCTACATCCCCAACCTCACAAGGGACACTTTCACAGATAACTTGGGTGCAAACAGTCCATTGTGTAACAAAGTCTCAGCTTCCTCATAATGATTAGGGTCAGTTACACCTGCCAGGATGGTAACTTCCCTTGATACAAAAAAATCTGTAGTGCCCAGGTAGCAACTGTAGCTTAAAATTCAATAGGATTCCTCCTCTGACTGTGGTGGAAGCTGTACCCTTTGGAAATCAGGATTTCTAATTTCCCAGAACCCACAGTTGAAGAGGTGGGATGCACATGGCAGAGCCATTTCTACCTTTACTCTTCATTTCCAGATGCATGTATGTTTATCTTTTAGGTGCAAAACACCACATACTGATCATTTATTAATCATTGATTTAGAATGTAAGTTATTTTTCCCTTTTGTTATTGGGGATTAAATTCAGGGGTGCTTGTCTACCATTGAACTACGTCTCCGGCTCCCTTTAAAACCTTTTTTTTTTTTTTTGTAGTGGGGATTGAACCCTGGGACTCTTTGCCATTAAACTACATCCCCAGCTCATTTTGTTTTATTGGGACACAGGGTTTTACCAAGTTTCTGAGGTTGACCTTGAATTTACAATCCTCCTGCCTCAGCCTCCTGAATTGCTGGGATTACAGTTGTGCACCACCATGCCCGGCTATAAGAACTATATTGTTTTAAAAAAGAAATAGTGCCTGGCACTGGAAGATTCTGTAAGCATGTGTCTGCTACCATATCTCCTTTGTTGTAAAAGAGGCTCTTTGTTACCATGCACTGTTACATGGAATCCCATGTTAGTAAACCCTTGAAAATGTTGCTGACTATGGGCAGGAAAGGCAATTTTATACTCGAAATTTAAGTCTACTCTATAAGTGAATTGCTGCAGGGGTCTAAAATAGTAACTTACCAACAAGTGGGTAATTGGTCTCCTTGAGGGATGATTCAAGTGAGGGGTTCAGTTGTCATCTTTAATGAAGAAAGGTTGGATATTCGGTAGCAGCAATAAGTAAATCAGTCTTGTGACTAATGAATGGTTCTGGACCCATTCATAGCCTGCATTCCTGACACCATGTCTACTATGCTCATTCATAAATTATGTAAGCCTGGAGGTCAATGGCAGGGGCTGGCTGATGTCAGTGTGCTGAGTGTTTCTTTCATGGTAGATGCTTTCTGGTGAGCATTAACTTGAGCTCTTTACATTTTGTACCCATAAGTCCTTCGTGGACTTCTATCCCAGTCTCATTATCTGTGATCTTGTATTTTCTCTTTCTTCAGTCCAGTTCCTGATCATTTGGTCAAGCTATTGTCTACTGACCATGAATCTCTTTATATTCTGACCTTGGATCATTTCTACTTCCACACATAGTAAATACTCCAGTACACTGCCTGAAGCTCTGCCTACTGGGAGGGTTTCCCCTCCCTGTTGTCTTTCAAAGCCACCCTGAGTATGACTTTAATTAAGACATCTTGCTCCTACAGACCAAGCTGATCCGTCATGAACCAGCTTCACTTTTCTTCTGTCAGCTGGTCATAAGGAAACCTCCCAGACAGCCATAACTTGAGCTGAAGGAGCGTATCAGTGCAATAGTTGTGTATGATATGGGGATGTGAACCTCCTGTGTAAGCAGCTGACTTGTGCTCTCTGGCCTACTTGTTCTTTTTTTTTTTTTTTTTTTTTGAAACAAGATCTTATTTTCATTGTATTTTTACATCTCGAAGGGGTTTGTTACACTTTCATAATGCCATCATATATCTCTTTCCTCCCCACCCTCACCCATGTGCAAGCAACCGGGTTAGATCCCCAGCACCACATACACAACCAAGTGTCAGAGAAACAAAGGCCAGATGAAAAAATGCCAGGCAAGCGCTCCAACTGCTGTGCCGCCGCTCCAGCCCCAGGAGCTATTTTTTCTTAAAGCATATATTTCCTCATCACATGTGGCAATTGGGACTACTACTTGATTCAGTCTGTAGTAGTTTATTGTCATGCTCCAGCATCCATCTGGCTAGGATGGAGGCAAGACGAGTGAATGAAATGGAAAAAAGATGAGGACTAACATCCTTGAATAATTTCGGTTTTTAGGGAAGGAAATAATATCTGATGTTTTCCCAGGGTTGGGATATTATTTTGATTTACTGTTTTGTCTTCTGGCGGGAAAGTGAAGAAGAAACAGTTTTAGAACTTCTTCTGGGTTTTCTCTGTTACATTTTACCTCACAGGTCAATGAACCAAAGTGCAGGTTGAGACTAGTGAAATGATCACAAGGACCCAACAGTGGAGCCACTATGAGTCAGAGTCAGAGATGGTTCAGAATCCATTTATTACTTGGCCCAACATATCACCCCCCTTTTTTTTTTTAAAGAGAGAGGGAAAGTGAGAGAGAGAATCAATTTTATTTTTTCATCTGGCCTTCATTTCTCTGACACTTAGTTGTGCATGTGGTGGTGCTGGGGTTTGAACCCGAGTCCTTCCATCTGCCAGGCAAGCACTCTAACTGCTGTGCCACCACTCCAGTCCCTTTCCACATTTTTTATTGGTGCATTATAGTTGTACATATTGATGGGATTTGTTGCTACATATTCATACTTGCACGAAATATAACAATATAATTTGGTCAGTATCAATCCCTAGCATTTTCCCCCTCCCCACCTACCTCTTACCCCCAGGTTCCTTTCCTCTACTGATCTTCCTTTGATTTTTCTTTTTAATATGGAACACTTCATGAATTTGCATGTCATCCTTGCACAGGGGCCATGCTAATCTCTGTATCTTTCCAATTTTAGTATATGTGCTGCTGAAGGGAGCATTCACTTTAGTATTTCTTAGCTCTCTTCATGAATGAGTAACAATGTGTATGTGAGGATACTAATTTCAGTATTTTTTTTATAATAGCACTGAAATGCTAGCTATAAGAAATGTTGACTACAGAAGATTGGTTAAAATTATTGTATACAAGCCAAGTAATGGAATGATATGTAGATATTTAAAATCACTGTTTTTTTCTATATGTTGGATTGTGAGGTTGTCAACTTGCCCAATCTTGGCAAAAAAATTGAGAAATAAAGAAGTCAAGCAGATCGAGATAAAAATATCACATTCATAATGATAAAAAGGATGAAGATAAAACATCTTTGGTACAAGGGCCAAATAAACATACTTGTACTTCCTGTCCTCAGTTTCTCCAAGTCTAGACCTGACAATATCTCATCTGAGTTAAAGTCTGGTCCTCCAAAGGAGGCATACTTAACCAATGTGGGCCATTCCTGCTCAGCTGAAGCATCAGGCTGAGGCAGAATTTCCTTAGTTTCTTCCTTTCTCTACCATACTTCCTTCATAACTTTACAGGTTTCTTCTGAGAGTTCTCCAATAATTTACTTGTACAAGAAGTCAAGATTTAGTGTCTCCTTCCACAGACCAAATTATCTATGAAATTTTTACAATGGGAAATGTTGTAAACATGAAAAAAAGGTCATGTTTATTTTGTAAATGAAAATCTCACATGGGTTCCAATACAAAGCAAGACTCTGGAATATTTGTAGTCTAAAAATTCTATTTTCTGTAGTACACTAAGCTAAAGTTTGTCAAAGCAGGTCATTCATTTTACCATGAAAGAGTTAGACCTCTTTCTCTTCTCTCCCTTTCTTCCTTTCCTCAGACAAGACTTCCTTCTCCTTCTTCTTTCCTCTGCCCCAGTACTGGGGACTGAACCCAGGGGTACTTTACAACTGAGCTACATTCCCTAGCCTTGAACTTGCGATTCTCCCGACTGAGCCTCCTGAGTCACTGGGATTATAGCTGTGTACCACTGCACGTGGCTCAGACCCCTCTCTTTTCTTTTTGAAAAGAGAGAAAGGGGCAGGGGAGGGAATTGTATTTACTTTTTCATCTGACTTTTAGTTCTCCTCCACTTAGTTGTGTATGTGGTGCCAGGGTTTGAACGTGGGTCCTCATGCATGCCAGGCAAGCACTCTACCCCTGAGCCACCTCTCCAGCCTCTCAGTTCTCTATTTCTCAAGGTACAGAAAAGTATTACTACACTTAGAAGGGCAGAGGAGTGGGTAGTAGTTGTGGAAGTGGAAACAGGGAGCGTAGGCCATAGTTTCAAGATATTTATAAGCAAGGAAAGAGAAAATAATATGGTAGGGTAGCATGATAAAGTGATTTTTATACTAAAGCTGGAGGGGTCTTGAATATGCCTGTAGGAGGTAGAAGGGAATCAGAGAAAAAAAAAACAATGGAGTTTATGGAGCAATATTCTAGAGGAGGTGAGAAAGGATGGAGTCCTGTATACATTATGTAGTAAACACTATGGTAAGGAGGAGGAGGCGTTTAGGATTGGTAATTTTAAGAATACATCTAGCAGATGAAAGAAGGTTGCAATTAGTGATCATTAATTTTTTTTAGAGAGGGAGAGAGTGAGAGAGAATCAATTTTATTGATTTTTTCATCTGGCCTTTGTTTCGCTAACATTTAATTGTGTACGTGGTGCTAGGGTTCAAACCTGTGTCCTTGTGTGTGCCAGGTATGTGCTTTAAACACTGAGCCACTGCTCCAACCCATTAATTTTTAATACAATGTATAAAGCAATGATACTAATTAAATGAAGAGGCAAAAGTGGATGGATGTGGAGGTCTTCAGGACAGTGGCAAAGGCTGATGAAAAGTGACCAGAGATAAAATAAACCATGACTAAGTAAAGTATAAAACCTATGTCTGTGAAGCTAAGAAATTTTGACTTTGAACTATGGAGCCTGGGAATGGAGTTCAGTGATTCAGTGCTCATCTAGCATGTGTGAGGTCTTGGGTTCAATCCTCAGTACTGCCAAAATAAAAATAAAAAAAGAACTATGGGGAATGTCTTAGTGGGGGTGGATGAGGTTTAAGAAAATAGGTCTTTCATTCTGTGAAGGGAAGGCTTGAGTAGGGTAAGAGCAGAAACAGGACATTTAAGGAAATCCTGAAACAGGGTAGAGATGAGAGAGATGTAAATAGACATCAAAAACTGAATTAACAGCTAAATATACTCTCTAGGGGATTATAAGTTTTATAGTACTAATAAACTATCTAGATCTGTAGATTAAAAAGTTGAAACTGCGGGGCTGGAGCGGTGGCTCAGTGGTTTCGGCGCTTGCCTGGCAAGCACGAGGACCCGGGTTCAAACCCCAGCACCACGTACACAACTGAGAGTTGGAGCAAAACTAAATAACTAAATAAAGTTGTTTCTCTCTTTCTCTGTCTCTCTCACTGTCCCTCTCTCTTAAAAAAAAAAAAAAAAGAAAGAAAAAAAAAGTTGAAACTGCAATATCACATTCACTATTTTTGAAACTAAAATGGAACTGGGCTTGGATCAGAAGTGCTGAGGCAGGAAGATCACAGGTTTGAGGCCAACCTCTGGCAACTTAGTGAGACCCTGACTAAAAACAAAAATGAAATAAAGGAAAACCAAAACCACAACAAGATGAATCACCTGGGAGTGTAGATGCTGAAACACAAAGTAAGGATAGTTGGAGAATGTGGCCTAGGAGGATCTGAAAATGAGTTGGATAGAGCTCCCATGCCCATGCAATAGGACTGGATGGCAAGCCCAGGCAAGAGCTGGGGACTGAGCAGGGCCTCTTGAATTGTTTTGTACTGAGGTGTTACACATCATGAGTGCTATGGATGGTATTGAGTTACTAAGAGTTCATATCAATTGCTGAACACACTGTGTTCTGAAACACACCCCTTTTGAAAAAAAATTAGGAAAAGTTATGAATCCTCTTAAAAAATCCACATGTATTATCAAACATTGAATATAATTATGAGGGGGTGTCCATGAACTTCTGAAACCCATCCATGCTAGGCAAGCACTCTACCACTGAGATACATTCCTGGCGCCCTCACTGCATTTTTTTAACTTTGCAAAGCATGAAGACACAGATAATGAAAGATGCTATATCCTGGGTCTTTCAGAAGACTATTATGGACATTATAAATAATAGTTTCTGACCACAGACATAGCTGAATCATTCACCGAATATTTACCAGATGCCTGATACACATAGGCACTGTGCCAGGGACCGAACTGATAGCAAAAGAGCGCTTCAATTTCTATCCTTTATAAGACCATTCACTTGTAAAAAAAAGTGAATGAAGTTACTAGTTTGGCCTTAAAAACGTCATCCAAGTTTGAAAGGCATTCTGGAAAGACGGACAGGGCTCTGAGCTGGCAACAGCTTGGTTTTGATCTCTCCACGTCTGACTCTGCAGTGTGGTCTAGTCAACGTCACCGTCTCACCTAGCCAACGGGATTCACAAGCACAAGAGAATTGCTGCAAATCTTCAGAGGCAACCTTTGTAATGAGGAAACACAAATACGAGGCTTCTGAGAAATGATAGTTGGCAGGGTCATCTTTGAGGGAAAGAGGCTGGCGCTTTCGAGTCTCTAGAACTACGGCTGCGCCCCGCACGCGGCCGGGAAGCACTCCACTTGCCTCCCTGGGCCCATCAAGTTCCGCTTCCGCAGGCAGATTTTCGCGGTGGGCGTGACCACTGGGTTTAAGACGTTAACCCTGACCCATTTCTCCCCCATTGCGCATGCGCCCGATTGGAGGCGGAGACCGGAAGGACAAGGGCGGGGCGAAGCGTCTCGGCGGGCCGCTTCCTGGCTCTGCGTCTGGGCTGTGGGGCGGGAGGGGAGGCGGGGAGCGCGCTCTCGCGCTCGTTCCCGCGGCCGACTGCGTACAGTAGTGACGGCCGCGCGGGACCGGTCACATGACCGTAGCGGCTGCCTGTACAGTAAGAACCCAATATGGCAGCGGCGGTAGCAGTGGCAACGGCAGCAGGAGGATCGTCCGCCCCATAAACCCCCCCCGCGCACCTCCCCCGCCGCTTCCTCTGCTAGGGTGCTCCTCCGGCCTGACTTCCCCTTTCTCCTACCTTTCCCGGCACCGCGGGAAAAGCAGCGCAGGGCAGAGAAGGCAGGGAGGGCGGCCGGAGCCGGGACACGGGAGCCTCCCAGTCAGTTCAAGACCCGACATGAGGGAAAAGGGCCGTAGGAAGAAGGGCAGGACCTGGGCGGAGGCCGCCAAGACGGTAAGGGGGAGGGAGCGAAGGGGAAGGCCGGGAGGATTTCGTTCTCTTGCCGCCCGCCAGTCGCAGGGGAAGGGAGGTCACTGGCCCCGCGACCCCGCTGAGGGCACAAAACCGCGCGTTGAGGGCGGCGGTTAGGGTCGGGTTGCGGTCCCTGTGGGAATGGTGGCGCTAGCGGAAGGGGCTCGCTGTGGGGCTGCGACTTCTCCCAACATCTGTGACGAGTCCTGTTGGGGTTTGGAGGCTGCCTTTGGGTCACGTCGCTGTCGCCTTCACTCTGGTAGCCCCCGCCCCGGCGCGGGGAAGTCTGTTGTGCTTGCACAGTAACCGGTTCTTCTCCTTGTGCGCCTGGAGAACCCCCATTGGATGCAGACAGGAGAAGGCTTGTGCGTGCAGCCAGCCCCGGAAAGAAGAGGGGAGCGCTGGAGCTTGTAGCGTTTACCCGCTACAGCAGACCTGCCGCCTGACCCCTTGCGTATCTGGCTCTCGGAGCCGACATGAGGTCACGAGGCTTTTGTTTTTGTTTGCTGTTGGAGCTGAAAGTGCAGGAGGTGTTTAGAAACGAAGTAACAGGTGGGACTTGTAGATTTTTTTTTTCTGTTTCCGTAGAGACCTACTCTGAACAAGGCAGCAATGCATGGTGGGACGTGTAGTTTATCCGGCCTTCACTTTTCCGTAGCCAAAGTGATGGTGGCCCTCAAGCTGTGATTAATGGGCAAAACATTTCCCCCCCAATTTTGTTATAAGGAAATGTACCGGTAGGTTTTTAAAAAATGGAATATTTAAGATAAGGGAACTTTTACTATGTTTTTAAGAAGAAAAAGATGAAAAGCGTGTATGTATGTAGAAATAAAACCTTAGGAGAAAGTGAAGTTAATTCCATCTTTGAGAGTGCAACAGAAAAGTAAGAAGCAGGGCATTAAACAGTGGCATTTCAGTGTTGGAAAGTGGGGAATAAGTGGACAACATGGAGAGTTCTGAATGAACTGTCAAATGTCAAGATAGTTTATTTTTAATTTTTTTCAAATGGTTTATTTTTTTAAATGAAATATCCCCCTTGAATACAGAACAAATGGCCTGCTGGGTGGCACATGCCAGTAATCCCAGCAGCTCTGGAGGCTGAGGCAGGAGGATCACAAGTTTGAGGCCAGTCTCAGCACTTTAGTGAGGCTGTTAACAACTGAGACCCTATCTCAAAATGAAAAAAATAAGGGCTGGGGTTATGTCTCATTGGTTAAGTGCCTTTGGATGCAACTTGGTATCAAAACAAAAACAAAACCCCCCAAATTAATAAAGATTCATGGTGGTGAAATTTGTATTTTTTTTCCCCTTAAAGAGAGAGGGACAGTGAGAGAGACATAGAAAGAGAGAAATAACTTTATTCAGTTTTTCACATGGCCTTAGTTTGCTCCAACACCTAGCTGTGTATGCGGTGCTGGGGTTTGAACCCAGGTCCCTGTGCTTGCCAGGCAAGCGCCGAAACTGCTGAGCCACCGCTCCAGCCCCATGGTGGTGAAATTTGGAAAGTTATACAAAAGCACAAAGAAAAGAAGCAAAAAGCATGTATTTCACTGATCAGCAGTAGCTTAACATTATGGCTTATTCCTGTCTAGTCATTTATTACCCCAAATCTGGATCATACTGTTTATTCACTCTGGTGTATTTGTTTTTTAAACCTTGTGCATTTGTTCTGTAAACTTTTTTTTTTTTTTTAAGAGAGAGGGAGTGTGAGAGAAAGAGAAAATCATTTTTTTTTTAGTTTTTCATGTGGCTTTTGTTGTTCTGACACTTCATTGTGTACGTGGTGCTGGAGTTCATACTCACAACCTGGTGCATGCCAGGCAAATACCTTAACAGCTGAGCCGCTGCTCCTGCCCCTGTTTTGTAAACTTTTTGTCTTAGGGTGTTGGTGAGCCTTCAATTTGTGTTTATTTTAGTTGGAAATATGAAAAAAGTGCAGAAAGAATTGGCACTTTTTATTTATTGTTTTCACTTAAAATATATCTTTTTGTGACTGTGCTGGTAGTTTCACTGTAAAAGATAAAATGCTAAAAAATATATTTTTTTAAAAAGAGGACAATGTGACAGAACAAATTTTTATTGAGTTCTTCACATGGCCTTTGTTGCTCTGACACTTAGTTGTGTACATGGGTGCTGGGTTTTGAACCCGTGTACTTGCACATGCTGAGCAAGTGCTGTAACCACTGAACCACTGCTCCAGCCCCTAAAAATATTTTTTTTGATGGGGGGAGGTTACACCTCTACAGAACACTGTTCTGCTTTCTACTTCATGGGTACCCCACAACCTCTTTCTGTTAATAAAAAAAAATATGGGCTGGGCTGGTGGTGCATGCCTGTAATCCCGTGACTCCAGAGGCTGAGAGAAAGAGATCACAAGTTGGAGGCCAGCATACGCAATTTAATTTAGCAAGATCTTATCTCAAAAAAAAAGAGAAAATTTTAATTAGAACTATGCAGACCCCAATCCTAATTATTTTAATTCATTTTAAGTCTCTAGAAAAAATGGGTGGAGTATAGGGGACTGAACCCAAATATGCTTTAGACCTCCCCCTACTCCTAACTTTTTTTTAAATTTTGAGACAGGATCTCCCTGCATTTCTGAGGCTGGCCTTAAACTTGTGATCTTCCTGCCTAAGGATCCAGAGTTGGTATTTGGGTTGTGTTTATAGTTGCACCAGAATCTCCCAAGACAGGGTGCAGCTAGAAAAAACATTCAATAAACTTATTGGTTTGTTTGTTTATTTATTTATTTATTTATTTATTTATTTTTGGTACTGGGGATTGAACCCAGGACTTTTCACATGTAGGCAGGTGCTCTACCACTGATCTGCATCCTCAGTCTTTTTTGTTTATTTTGGTACAGGGTCTTTTTGGGAAGCCCAGCCTGGCCCTGAACTAAAATCCTGCCTTAGTCTCCTGAGTGGCTAAGTTTGCAGGAGTGTGCCACCATGCCTGGACCTTTTTTTTTTTTAATGGTACTGAGGATTGAACCCAGGGGTCGTTTATTACCAGCCCTTTTAATTTTTTATTTTTTTTCATGGTTTCTTAGTATTCCATTGTTTTTGGATGTGTCATCATTTAAAAATTTGTCCCCAATTATATTGAGAAATAGATCATTTATAATTGTTTTCCTCTTGTGTCAAGTGCTTCAGTGCATACTTCTGGGTGTGTATGTATGTATGTATACATGTATATCGTATATATGTATTTGTGTGAATGGAATAGTTAAGAAAAAGATTACTTGAGCTGTCACACATGCCTGTAATCCCAGCTACTCTAGAGGTTGAGGCAGGATGATCAGAAATCCAGGCCAGCCTGGGCAGTTTAGCAAGACCCCACCTCAAAGTAAAATTGAAAAAAGGTTGGGGATATTGGTCAGTGGTAGAGTGCTTGCTTAGGAGACCTTGGGTTTGATCCCTAGTGGAGGACTAGTGATATAAATGTGAACTTGTGATATGTCTTTACAAATCTTTAAAACTTTGTGCCAATTTGTATTTTTTTTTTTTTTTTAAGAGAAAGGGAGAGAAAAAAAGAATCAGGGCTGGAGTGGTGGCTCCGAGGTTGCTCAGTGTTATGGCACTTGCCTGGCATGTGAGAGTACTCGGGTTCAAACCCCAACACCACATACACAGTGAAGTGTCAGAGCAGTGAAAACCACATGAAAAACTAAATAAAATTGATTTTCTGTCTCTCTCCACTGTTCCCCCCCTTTAAAAAAAAAAAAGGAATCAGTTTTATTTATTTTTTCTATCTTGACTTTGTTTCTCCAACACTTTGTTGTGAATATAGTGCTGGGGTTTGAACCCACGTCCTCGCACATGGCAGGTAAGCACTCTAACCACTGAGCAACCTCTCCAGCCCTATATTCCCTTTCTTTTTTCTTTTCTTTTTCATTCATTCTTTTTTTTTTTTTTTTCATTTGTGGTACTGGAGATTGAGCCTAAGGGTGCTTTACCATCCTTTTAAAAATTTATTTTGAGATAAGGGCATGCTAAGTTGTTTAGGCTGGCCTTGAACTTGAGGTTTTTTTTTTAACCTCAGGCTCCCAAGTTACTAGTCGTTGACTGGGATCACAGGTGTCTTCCAGAAATTTTGGTGGTTCCTTTTTCTTCCCCAGTTTTCCTTGTAATCCTAGGGAATATCTCAGTCTCACTTTTGGCATTTTCAAATGGTAACAAAGCATTGGTTTTTCAGTTGTTTTGTGCAGTAGAACTTGATGGAAATGTTCTGTATCTTTGCTGTCAGATGTGGTGACCAACTAGTCACATGTGGCCATTGAGCACCTAAAATGTGGGCAGTGTGACTAAGGAACTATAAATTTTATTTAATTTTAATCATGTAAATTTGAAGAGCCACATTTGGCTGTGGTAAAGTAACTTCTTGTGTGCACTGTTTGTATTTATTTTTCAGGAAACTTGTCTGCTAAGATTACTTGTCTTGCCTGGCGTGGTGGTGCACACCTGTAATCCCAGTGGCTCAGGAGGCTGAAGCAGGACGATTGCAGGTTCAAAGCCAGCCTCAGCAACTTAGTGAGATCTTGCCTCAAAATAAAAAGGGCCAGGGGTGTTGCTCAGTGGTTAAGCGCCCCTGTGTTCAAACGCCGGTACCAAAAGAAAAAAAGATCACTTATCTCCCCGTCTCCACTCCACTCCCTTTATCCTGGTGTCTCTCTCTCTGTCTGTCTCTCTCTCTCTTTTTCTTTTATTTTTTAAGAGAGAATCAGTTTTTATTTGTTTTTCCAGCTGGCCTTTGTTTCTGTGACACTTAGCTGTGTATGTGGTGCGGTTTGAACCTGGGTCCTCACGCATGCCAAGCAAATGTTCTAAATGCTGAGCCATTGCTCTAGCCCCTATCCTGGTCTTTTTTTTTTGTTTAATTTATTAGATGATATAGAGTTACAATTGAGGGGGAAACATTACGAAATATTCCAGAACAAATGAATATATACTTAGTTATCTAGGGCTAATGCCATGTCATGGATGCCCAGCTTGGGTTCCCCATGTTGCTGTTTCCCCCAGAAGAACTGCTGAGTTAAATGGATATCTCATAGAGGTCAGACATCACTTTCTGAGATGATTCCCCTATTTTCAGTTCCTCCAGTCTCCTAGGTGATTTTCCTAAGCCCTCCCCCTACCCTGTCCCCAAGCCTACGCCTCCAAGTATCCTAGGGAGTCGTCTCCCTGTTGCAAAAAGACTCATACAATTTGAAGTTATTATTAGCTTTCCCATCTCACATACTGCTTCCCGATGTATTCTAGCTTCCACAGACGAGAGAAACCATTCGGCCCTTGAGTCTCTGAGATTGGGATACTTCACTTAGCATAATTCTTTCCTTCTCCATCCATTTGATCTCAAAAGCCATACTATTGTCTTCTCTAATGGCCGAGTAGTATTCCATTGAGTATATATACCAAAGTTTTTGTATCCACTCAATGAGTGAGGGGCATCTGGGTTGGTTCCATAGTCTAGCTATAGTAAATTGAGCTGCTATAAACATTGATGAAGCCACATCACTATAATATGCTGATTCTAACTCTTTTGGGAAAATACCCAGAAGTGGGATAGCTGGGTCATAAGGAGATTCCATCCTTAATTTTTTAAGGATTCTCCACACTGCTTTCCATAGTGGTGGAACCAGTTTGCAGTCCCACCAGCAGTGTAGTAGTGTTCCTCTTTTCCCACAGCCCCTCCAGCATCTGTTGTTGTTAGAATTTTTCATTTTTGCCACTCTAACAGGAGCGAGGTGGTATCTCATTGAAGTTTTGATTTGCATTTCCCTTATAGCTAATGATGTAGAGCATTTTCTCATATACTTATGGGCTTTCTGGACTTCCACTGGTGCGAGGTTTCTTTTAAGATCCATAGCCCATTTATTGATTGGATTATTTGTGAGTTGGGTGTTTAGTTTCTTTAGTTCCCTGTATATTCTGGATATTAGCCCTCTGTCCGAGGTGTAGCAGGCAAAGGTTTTCTCCCATTCTGTAGGTTCTCTCTTGATGCTCTTGACTAGATCTTTAGCTGTGCAAAAACTTTTTAGTTTAATTGCATCCCATTCATTTATTCTTGACTTTACTGCTTGAACCATGGGGTTTTGTTGAGGAAGGTGCTGCTGACTCCTATGTGCTGTAGTGTTGACCCTACTTCTTTTTCTAGTAAGTTTAAAGTTGTTGGCTTCATATCCAGATCTTTGACCCATTTTGATTTAATTTTTGTGCAGGGTGAAAGATAAGGATTCAGCTTCAGTTGTCTACACATGGCAGTCCAATTTGTCCAGCACCATTTGTTGAACAGGCTATCTTTCTTCCACACTATGCTTTTGCCCCCTTTATCAAATATCAAATAGTTAAAGATATGGGGGTTTGTCTCAGGATCTTCTACTCGGTTCTACTGGTCTTCGGTTCTGCTATCCTGGTCTTTTCATCCTAATTTCTTTTCTTTCTTTATTTAATTTTTTATTTATTTATTTGATGCTGGGGATTAAACCCAGGGGCACTTCCTAGTCCTTTTTATTTTTTATTTTGATACAAGGTCTTGCTAAGTTGCTTAGGGCCTCTCTAATTTGCTGCAGCTGGGGCTGGAGTGGTGGCTCAGCAGTTCTGGCACTTGCATGTGTGAGGATGCGGGTTCGAACCCCAGCTCCACATACACAACAAAGTGTCAGAGGAACGAAAACCACATGAAAAACTAAATAAAATTGATTCTCTCTCTCTGTCCCTCTCTCTTTAAAAATAAATAAATAAAATAAATTGGTGAGGCTGGCTTTGAACTTGGAATCCTTCTGCCTCAGCCTCCCAAGTAGCTGGATTTATAGGTGTGCACCACCACACCTGGCTACAACTTATTAAGGGTTTTCTGAGTAAATTGAACCATCTTTTGGCAAAAGTTATGTCATGAAAGATTTTCCATTTGAAAGCTTTTTGGCTTCTGACATTAGTGGTTGATACTACATTTAGAATGTATTGATTGGAGTTTACTGTTTTGGATGGCCTATCTTGATTTTTTAACCGATTGATATTGAATTCAACAGATGGTTTAGCTATATTCAACTAAAGGATTCAATAGTTTTAATGACATTTCTTTCTTTTTTTTTTTTTTTAAAGAGAGGAGGACAGTGTGAGAGAGACAGACAATCAATTTTTATTGAGTTTTTCACATGACTTTCTTTGCTCTGACTCTTAGTTGTTGTACATGGATGCTGGGGTTTGAACCTGTGTACTCGGTGAATGCCAGGCAAGCTCTAACTGCTGAGTCACCACTTCAGCCACCGTTAATGACATTTCTAAATAGGAACAACATTTAAAAATATATTGCTGTTTACTGAATAATGACTAATTTTGCATCTGCTTGAGAGGTTATGACACATTTTCTAAGTTTAATATGGATTATATATATGAATTATATTAAAATGTCTGTCACAGAGATTTTCATGTATGTTTTGTGTGTTTTTGTATTACGAGATGTATAGGAAAGTAATTTTATTTTATTACTGAGGATTGAACCTAGCGGTGCTTTACCACAGAACTACATCCCTAGCCTTTTTTATTTTTTGTTTTGAGGCAGGGTCTTGCTAAGTGGCTTAGGGCTTTATTAAGTTACTAAGACTGATCTTGAACTTGAAATTTTCCTGCATCAGCCTGAGTTGCTGGGATTATAGGCCTAAGCCTCAGTGCCCACAGAAAAATAATTTTCATATGTATCATTAGTAAGTCATGAAAGACATAATGGGGAAAAAAGGAACAAATGTTTAAGCAGCCATTTGGGAATAGCCTTTGCTATAAATATGTGGACCCTATTTAGGAAAACTGCATAATTATTAGATGGCTATTAATAACATGGATTTATTTATTTTTATTTTTTGGTACTGAAGAGTGAACCCAGGGTATTTAACCACTGAGCCACATCCCTAGCCTTTTCTGTATTTTATTTTGAAACAGAGTCTTGCTAAGTTGCCAAGGTTGGCTTTGAACTTGCTATCCTCCTGTCTCAGCCTCATGAGTTGCTGGGATTATAGGTATACATACAGCTAAAAACATGGATTTTGATTCACACAAATCTGGATTTCATGATGCCTTTACCATTTATTGTTTCATCTTGGACAGATTGTTTAATTAGATGCTCAAACATTAATGTGTGTAAGAATCATCTGGGGATCTTTTTTTGTTTTTTGTTTTGTTTTTAAAGGGAGAGGGACAGTGAGAGAATTTTGTTTTTCATGTGGCTTTTGTTGCTCCAATACTTCTTTGAGTTCATGGTGCTGGGGTTTGAACCCAAGTCCTTGTACAAGCCAGGCAAGCGTGTAACTGCTGAGCAACTGCCCCAGCTGTCATCTGGGTTCTTACTGCAATACAGATTTAGATTCATTAGGTACATGATGTGGCCAGAGATTCTGCACCTGTGTGTGTGTGTTCGTATGTAAGATGGGATATTGCAATAATGCCCAGGCGGCCTTTAACTTGTCATCTTCCTGCTTTAGTGTCCTGATATGCTGGGATCACAGCCACGTGCCACAATATCCCACTGAGTCTGCACTTCTTTTTTTTTTTTTTTTTTTTTTTTTAAAGAGAGAGGGACAGTGAGAGAGACAGAGAAAGAGAGAAACAACTTTATTTAGTTTTTCACATGGCCTTAGTTGCTCCAACACTCAGTGGTGTATGTGGTGCTGGGGTTTGAACCCGGGTCCTTGTGCTTGCCAGGCAAGCGCCGAAACCGCTGAGCCACCGCTCCAGCCCAAGTCTGCACTTCTTTTTTTCTTCTTTCTTCTTTTCTGTTTTTGGAGATTATGCATTTCTAACAAGTTCCCAGGTAATGCTAGTGCTGCAGTCCCAGGACCACATTTGTTAGGGTTTCATACCAAAGCTTTCACAGTTTTCCTAACTTGAAAATGGTAATGATAATAAAACCTACTGTTTAAGATGCTAAGTGATGAGGTAAAACTGTATGAATTTTATTTTTTTATACAATGCCTGGTATGTTATAAACATTGTTAATAGCATTATTAAAAAGTTAATAAATGTGTAACATTTTTTGGTTCTGAATGGGAACAATAAATATTGTAAAGATGTTAAATCTTAGCAAATAAGTATAGAGGTTTGAGGCAGTTCTAATGAAAAAACTTTTAACCTCTAGGACAACTCTTTTGTTATGGTATTCCAGGGTCAAAAAATCTCTCTCTTGACTTATACCTGGTTTGCAGGTATCTTCACCCTTGACCTAATCCCTGGTTTGCACACATATCGTCAGGTACAGTCTTTCCCCCATGTTAGTAGTGATGCTTATGTTGAGTGTAACTGTATTATTTATTTGTTGGCCATCTGTAATGGTAATGTAATACTATTTTCACTTTCTGCTTGTTTTTGTTTTGTGTCAACTGCAAATTCACTTTACCATCCCTCTATGTTTATAGTTAACTGCTTATTCTGTGCTCTTTTGGAGCCTGTGAGAAACAATGAACACATTGTCCTTTGTATGAAGAAGTGGATGGGGCTGGAGCGGTGGCTCAGCGGTTGGAGTGCTTGCCTGGAATGTTCAAGGATCTGAATTTGAACCCCAGCACTATGTACACAGCTAAGTGTTGGAGAAACAAAGGCCAGATGAAAAAAGTAAAATTGATTCTCCCTCCCTCTGTCTCCTCTCTCTTAAAAAAAAATGTGGACTGATGATTTAGATAAAATGTAATGATTTATGCAAGTTTTACATTTTGGTTTTTACTAAAAATACTTTTTCATTATGCTTTAGTAGATATTTGGCCTAGTTTAAATCTATATTAATCTTGGGGCTTAAGAGGTGGCTCAGTGGTAGCACTCGCCTGTCATGCGTGAGGACCTGGGTTCAGACTCTAGCACCACATATGTAACTAAGTGTTGCAGAAAGAAAGATTTGATGAAAAAATAAATTCACTCTCTCTTCCTCTCTCTCTCCCTCTCTCTCAAAGAAGAAAGAAAAAAAAAATACTAATGTGGGATTATAACTTTGGTAGGCCAAGTTTTAAGATGATCCCAAAATTCCATCCATGTGTTCCCCTCCCCTTAAGAGTGAATGGAACCTGTGAATTTGCTGGGATTTAACTTATGTGATTTGATTATGTTATACAGAAGAGATGAAGAAATTTTGCAGAGGTAATTGTGTTTGACTAGGTGGGTAAACCTGATCTAAGCAGGGAAGCCCTTTCAACAAGATCTAGAAGTCAGGAGAAATTTCAAAGCAAGGAAGTTCTCTTGCTGGGTTTGAAAAGAAGCAAACAGTCCTGTTGTGTGCTGTTAGTGGAGAAGGCCATGTGAGAAGGTGCACAGGAGCTAAGGGAGCCATCAAGAGAACAGAACCTAAGTCCTACAACAGAAAAGGAATGGAATACTGAAATCTGCCAATAACTAGAGAGTTTGGAAGAGGACCGCTAAGACTCAAATGAGGTCACAGCCTCAGCAGATACTTCAGTTTTAGCCTGATGAGATTCTAAGCATAGGACCAGCTAGTCTGTGCCCAGACTTCCAGCATACACAGATTTTGAGATAAATGTGTGTTGTTTTAACCTAAGGTTGGATAATAAAACTTAATAAGGAATAATATTGTTTTTGAAGCTGCATAGTAGCAAACTAATAGTAGTAATAAATTTTGAATGGATAAGGGAGCAGGGCTGGGCTTAGAGAAGCTTTGGCTTGGGTGGTCAAGGTTGAAAGATAGTGACATTTATGGGTGAATAATAGGTAAGGTCATTCCAGACAAGGAAGAGCTGAAAAGAAGGGAGACTGAAAATGCAGCATATCTTTAATGCACAGTAAATTTACCTTTGAGTATTGTGAAGTGCAGTGGAAATTAAAGCCAGAAAGGGTAGTTTGAGGCCAAAATGTGGAGGGTTGTAGAAAGTTAAGCAGACAAGTATTTTTCTTCTAGGAGTAATAGAGAATTTTTATGGAGGAGATAATATATCTGTGTTTTAAGCATATTGGGCCATGTGTAGTATTAATTATAGAGTGCTATAAAGTCTAGTAAGAAGAGGTATATATTCCTTCCTTTCAATTTTTTCTCATTTTTTTAATCCGATTTACCTATATAAACTCTAGTATGATGAATTTTAACTTGGAGTCTGCCTTGTCAGAAATGATACTAGCTGCTCCTGCTTGTTTTCAGGCTCTGTTTGCATCATATATTAATTTCCATCTTTTTACTTTCAACCTTTGGCTGTCTTTGCTTATAAGCTCAGTCTCTTGCTAACAACATATAGTTTGGTCTTGTTTTTTAATCTATTCTGCCCTTTTTTTTGGTACCAGGATATTGAACCCAGGAGCACTTAACCACTGAGCTATGTCCCTAGCCCTTTTATTTTATTATTATTATTATTTTTTTTTTTAAGAGAAGAAGAGAGAATCAATTTTATTTAGTTTTTCATGTGGCTGTCATTGCTCCGAGATTTAGCTGTGTATGTGGTACTGGGGTTTGAACTCAAGTACTCATGCATGCCAGGCAAGCGCTGTAACTGCTAAGCCACCACTCTAGCTCCTGACACTTAGTTGTGTATTGTGTATGTGGTGCTGGGATTCGAACCTGGGTCCTCTCGCATGCCAGTTAAATGCTTGAACTGCTGGGCCATCATTCTAGCCCCTCTTTTTATTTTTTTATTTTCAGACAGGGTCTTGCTAAGTTGCTGAGGCTGTCTTTGAACTTCCAGTCCTCTTGCATTAACCTCTTGAGTTGCTGGAGTTACAGGAGTGTGCCACCATGTCCAGCTGTCTACCTGTTTTTTAATTGGAGAGTTGAAATCATTTATATACAGTATTATTATAAAGAGATATAAAAATCATAAATGAACTCCTGCAATTTTGATTTATTTCTAATGTTTAATTTGGTCTTCTCATTCTTTCAGTTACTTTTCAAACAAGATAGGTCAATTTGGAGCTCTGGGATTTGTTTTTTAGTTCTTCTGTGTGTAGTATTTCTTTAAATATTTTCTATAGTGATGACTTAGTAGTCATGAATTCTTTTAGTTTCTCCTTATAGCATGGAAGATTTTTATTTCTACTCTTAATTTTGAAGGAGAACTTTTATGGATATAGCAATCTTTTTTTAAAGAGAGAGAGGGACAGTGAGAGAGAGAAAGAAAAACATCAATTTTATTTAGTTTTTCATGAGGCTTTCGTTGTTCTGACACTTTGTTGTGCATGTGGTGCTGGGGTTTGAACCCGAGTTCTTGCACATGCCAGGCAAGCACTGTAACTGCTGAGCCACCGCTCCATCCTGGATATAGCAGTCTTGTTTGATATTATTTTTCAAGGATTGAAACACACCATTCCAAGCCCTTCTGGATTTTAGAGTTTGTGTTGAAAAATCAGAAGTAATTGTGAAAGACTTACCTCCAAATGTGACCTGATGTTTTTGCTCTTGTGGCTTTTAAAATTCTCTCTGTCCTTGTTTTGTATGCTAGTCATTTTAATTATAATGTGTCATGGAGAGGTTTTTTTTGGTGTTTTTTTTTTTGTTTTTTTTTTTTTTTTTTTTTTTTTTTTTTTTTTTTTTTTGCTAGGCAAATGCTCTGAGCCATAGCCCAGCCCAGCCCATGGAGAGGTTTTGTTTTTTTTTTTTTAAGAGAGACAAAATCAACTTTTCATTTTTTCATCTGGGCTTTGTTGCTCCAGCACTTGGTTGTGTATGTGGTTCTAAGGTTTGAACCCAGGTCCTTGTGCATGTCAGGCAGGTGCTCCAACCTCTGAGCCACCACACCAGCCCCCTTTTAAACTTTTGAGGTTCTTTTTTTAAAAAAACAAAAACAAAAAACAAGGTTTCACTAAGTTGCTTAGAGCCTTGCTGAATTGCTGAGGCTGACTTTGAATTTGCAATACTTCTGCCTCAGCCTCCTGAGCCACTGGGATTACAGATGTGCACCACTGTGCCCAGCTAGTTGGGCATTATTTTGAATTCTGATTTTCTTCTCCAGGCTGCATAATTTCTTTGCTGGATAACCAAATTGATGTTGGATTCTGTTGAGGATTTTTGCATCAATGTTTATGAAAGATAATGGATTGTAGTTTTTCTATTTTAGTTCTTGCTTCCTAGAATGAATTAGGAA
The DNA here is from genome assembly GCA_004027875.1 of Aplodontia rufa. Lineage (NCBI taxonomy): Eukaryota > Metazoa > Chordata > Mammalia > Rodentia > Aplodontiidae > Aplodontia > Aplodontia rufa. Next base: position 6,309 of record PVKS010005644.1, on the reverse strand, counting down.
GTATTTGTTCAGCTTCTATCATCTAGAAGACATTGTAGAGAATTGGACTTTCTTACCTAACTTTTTGGCATAGTTTACCACTAACCCCATCTGGGTTTGATGCTTTCTGTCAGTGTTATTTAGTTTTACATGTGGCTTTCATTGCTCCAACACTTTGTTGTGTACATGGTACTGGGGTTTGAACTCACGTCCTTGCACATGCCAGGCAAATGCTGTAACCACTGAGACACCACTCCAGCCCCCCAACTTGTCTCTTAATATTACTTCTTTTTTTGGTACTGGGTATTAAACCCAGGGTTGCTTTGCTACTGAGTTAATATTTTACTATCTTTCCCTTTATCTCATAATTCTTTAGAATTGTGGTAAAGTACCATAACATGACATTTGCCATCTTAACCTTTTTGTTTTGTTTTGTTTTTTGGTATGGGTGGTTGAACCCAGGGGCACTTAACCACTGAACCACATCCCCAGACCTTACCTTTTTTTTTTTTTTTTTTTTTTTTGAGACAGTCTCACTAGGTGGCTAAGTCTGGCTTCAAACTGGTGATCCTCCTACCCCCACCTTCCAAGTTGCTGGGGTTACAGGTGTGTACCACCACACATGGCTAAACATTAATTTTAAAGAAAGCATTAAAAGTTACTTGTTTAATTTCATGAGTGAATAATATAAAATTCTTAGTAATTCTTTTTTGAGAAGGTACAGATGATTAAACCCACTGAGCTATATCCCCAACCTCCTTCCCCCCACCCCTTTCTAAAAATTTTGAGTCAGGGAAACTAAGTTGCTTAGAGCCTTGCTACATTGCTGAGGTTAGCCTTGAATTTGTGATCCTCCTTAAACTTCCTTAGTTGCTGTGGTTACAGGACTGTGCCACCATGCCCAACTCTGACTTTAGTGTTCTTTTTCTTTTTCAGAGGAGGAGAAATAATTATTTATTTTTCATCATTTTTTTTCTCCACTTCATTGTGTAATTTGTGCTGGGGATCAAACCTGAGTCCTCATGCATAGCAGGCAAGCCCTCTATTGCTGAGTCACTTTTCCAGCCCCTCTGGTGCTTTTTTTTTTTTTTTTTTTTTTTTTTTTTTTTTTTTTTTTTTTTTTTTTTTTTTTGTTATTTAACAGTGTGATTTACTAGTTCCTTATTGGAATTTGGATCAGTTCCAGTTTTATAATGTTACAAACATGACTTCAGTAAATATTGTTTTACATATTTATTTGCATACTTGTGGGAGTATAGTAATGTAATTAATTTTTTTGTTGGAATTGCCGGCTCAAAGGTGTGTCTTGTCAAGGCTGGAGAGTGACAAATTGCACTGAAAAGTGCTGTAAGATTTTACATAGTGGAGGATAGTGTCTGAGCCCCATGTCGTGTTGAATGCTGGACTTATAATCCTTTGAACCTATGCCAAGTCAATAGGTGAAAAATAATCTGGTTTTTATTTTGATATCTACATTTATGTTTATGTGGTTGTGGTTTAACATCTTTTTTGGACGTTAATTGTTCACTTCTGTTTCTGTTTCTCTGAACTGTTTCTTTATATCCTTTGCCAGTTCTTTGAATTGTTGTTTTTCTCATTGATTTGTTACAGCTTTGTCTGTATGTGATGTTTTCTAGTCTTCCCCCCCAGTTTTCTTTAGACTTTATGAATATGTGTATGTTTGTGCATGCACATGAATTTTAGTGTTTGTGCAGTTCCATGTTTTTTAAGTTTATGTCACATCTGTAAATATTTTTCCTCATAAGACTCTGGGTTTTGTCTCATCTTTTGGAAAGGAGACTCCATAAAAGACTAAAGAAAAACTAAATAAACTTCCAGGTCAAAATATTACTCCTACATGATTGGAAATATGGGGAGGATAAAAAAGGAGAAAAATTATCCAAATCTTTCTACTCAGTGGTAAGTATCATTGATATTTCACCGTACTTCCCCCTGCTCCAGTCTTTTCTTTTCTCCTCAGTTGACCTTTTTTAGTTTGTGGAATCATTAGTATGTAACATGGTCACTGACCTTGAAGAGATAATACTTTTTTTTTGTACTAGGGATTGAATCCAGGGGTATTTTGTCACTGAGCTACATCCCCAGATCTTTTTATTTTTCCTTTTTTTTTTTTTTTAAGAGAGGGACAATGGAAGGGGGCCGAGGATCAGTTTTATTTAGCTTTTCATGTGACTTTGATTCCTCCAAAACTTTGTTGTGTATGTGATGGTGAGGTTTGAACCCGTGTCCTCGTGCTTGCCAGGCAAGTTTCATAACCACTGAGCCACCACTCCAGTCTTTATTTTTCATTTTTGAGACAGGGTTTCACTAAGTTGCTTAGGGCTTACTAAGTTGCTGTGGCTGGCCTTGAACTTAGAATCCTCCTGCCTCAGCCTCCTGAGTTGGTGAGATTATAGGCCTTTGCCACCATGTTTGGCAATAACTTCTTTTAAACTGGGAAGGAATAGATGATTTACTTCTTGCATGAACTCTGTCTAGCACAGTTCGCTAGACCTAGGAAGGGCAGCAGCTGTAGCAGAGGGAGTATTGGTATTAGAAAGGTCATCATGAAATTCAGAAACCTGTTCTTGAAAAAGTGACTAAGTTGTCTTTTCTTTGCCTTCATTCTGTTGTGTAACTTTCCTTCAGTGTTCAGTAATGTTCTCTTTTAATAGTCCTATATTTTTTCTTTTAAATCATACACAGGCAAATAGAAAAGGGCATTTTATTCCTTGTTTGAATTGGAACTTTAACCAGAAATCATTGTGCCTCTTGGGGACCAGTATAGTGGTAGCAGTATTAACTCATACCATGAAAACGCAAAGGTTTCTCTGGAAAATAAGATAAAATTCAGTAATTCTCAATCTGTTTAGTTGCCCTCTCTGCTTCAGGCCGTTTACTTCTACTTCTCTCTTGAGTAAAATCTTGATTATTTTGCCTCAGTAAGTACATTTCATTATGTGGAAAAATAACTAAGTATAATAAAAATAATTAATTGTTGAGGTTGCCTTCTTTTAAGTTTAAGTACCTGAGGTAGTTGAGAAGGAAGAGTGTCATAGAGAATGACAGACTTCCTGAGACAGGTGAGGTTTTATCTGGACTTGGTTCTTTTTTTTTTTTTTAAAGAGAGAGAGAGGGACAGTAAGAGAGAGAGAATCATCAATTTTATTTGGTTTTTCGTATGACTTTCATTGCTCTGACACTTTATTATGTATGTGGTACTGGGGTTTGAACCCTGGTCCTTGCTCATGCCGGGCAAGCGCAGCAACCTCTGAGCCACCCGCTCCAGCCCCTGGACTTGGTGCTCAAGGATGTGGAAGCACTGACTACGTTTGACATCTGGAAAATTGCAATTGAAAGACAATTGCCTTGTCTTGGTAGCTTCAGGGCATTTCTTTGACTGGTTTCTGGGAATATTTCATCATGTAGTTCAATAATTTATAAAGTTTAAATAAAACAGCATGTGAAATTTTATTTTTTTGCTAGTATGGTTAAAAGATTTTTTCTGAGTAATAGGCTCTAATTATTGCCAGCTTATTCACCATAGTTTTACCATTAATGTCTGTGTGTGACATCCATCCCAGGAGTTCTGCCCTTCTCTCTGTTTGGTGGTGGGGATTGAACTCAGAGCCTCACTTAACACTACTCTGTCACTGAGCTACATCCCCAGCCCTGTAGTGTGTTTTTTGTTTGTTTTTTTGTCAAACACAATGATTTATTAAAAATAAAACATAAAAATGATTTTTTTACATATGTTTCCAAATTTCAGGCATGGGATCCAAGTAGGTTTCATAGAAAATGCTGTAGCCTTTTTTTTTTTTTTTTTTTTTTAAGAGAGAGGGGGGCTGGAGCTATGGCTCAGCAGTTTCGGTGCTTGCCTGGCAAGCACAAGGACCCGGGTTCAGACTCCAGCACCATTTATACAAATAAGTGTTGGAGCAACTAAGGCCATGTGAAAAACTAAATAAAATTGTTTCTCTCTTTCTCTGTCTCTCTCACTGTCCCTCTCTCTTAAAAGAAAAAAAAAGAGGGACAGTGAAAGAGAGAGAATTGATTTTTAGTTTTTCATGTAGCTTTCATTGCTCTGACGTTTAGCTGTGTACGTGGTGCTGAGGTTCGAACTTGTGTATTTGTACGTGCCAGGCAAGCGCCACAACCACCGAGCTACCGCTCTGGCCCTAGCCCTGTAGTTTTTATTTTATTTACTTATTTTTTGGTACTGGGGTTTGAACCCAGAGGTGCTTAACCACTGAACCCACAACCCTAGTCCATTTTGTTTTTTATTTTGAGACAGGAACTCGCTAAGTTGCTCAAGGTCTCAGCCTCCCAAGCTGTTGGGATTACAGGCATGTGCCGGTTCATAATCTTATTCTATAGATGATGGGCTGTATTTCAGTGATAGAAAACCTATCTCAGACTGGTACAAGGAAGAAAAAGGAATTTATTGGTTTGCTACTGAAAAATCTCAAGAACTTTAGATATGGTTGGATTCAGGGTTTAAATAGAAGCATCATTAAGATTCTGTTTGTATTTTTTTCTGCTTTCAGGTGTTGATCTGATTCTCAGTGTTCTAAGAATACTATTAGCTTCAGCCTCACATCATCAGGTTTAAGTTCAGTGGTGCTGGAATGAAAAGAAAAAAAATACTTTTTAAGAGAGAGAGAATAAATCAGTTTTATATATTTTTTCATCTGGTTTTAGTTTCTCTGACACTCATTTGTGTATGTGGTGCTGGGGATCTAACTGTGGTACTTGCTCATGCCAGGCAGGTACTCTATTTCTGAGCCATTGTTCCAGCCCAGGAAAAATCTTTTATCATTCTGCTGCTTTGGCTTCAGTCTTCTGCCCATTTCTAAACCAGTTACTGTGGCTAAAAGGATGGAAAGTGCTAATTAATTTCATGGCTTGGTGTTGGTTCCCACCTTATAGAGTGAGCATGAAGGAGGGAATGGATCTTTTTATCATAAGAATGCCAAATGGTTCATAAATTGCTAAGAACACAGCATCATGGAGACTGGACTCAACAGTAACTACCACTAAAACTCATACTTTTGGGGGTTTGGAGTGGTGGCTCAGTGGTTTTGGCACTTGCTTGGCATGCGCGAGTGTGCGGATTCAAACCCCTGCACCATGTACATAACCAAGTGTTATGTTAGTGTTGAACCCTTGTCCTCTTGCCTGCCAGGTAAAAAGCACTGTAACCACTCCAGCCCCCGAGAAGGGTCTTTGTACGTATCATCAAACTCTCAAAGTGGTCGGTACCCTTAAAAAGTTTATTTGTTTGAGTGTTGGGGATAGAACCAAGGGCCTAACTAGGCCAGGGAGCCCCCTAAAGTATTTTTAATGTATGGAATTGGTGGCACATGCCTGTAATCCCAGCTACTCAGGAAGCTGAGACAGGAGGATTACAAATTTGAGGCCAGCCTTAATAATTTAGTTCCCTTTTTTTTCTTTCTTTAAAGAGAGAGAGGGAGAGAGAGAAAGAATCAGTTTTATTTAGATTTTCATCTGTTTTTTGTTTTTCTGACACATAGTTGTGTATATAGTGCTGGGGTTTGAGCCCTGGTCCTCTCACATACCAGGCAAGTGCTTTCCCGTTGAGCCACTCACTGCTCCAGCCCTAGTACCCAATCTTACAATAAAAATATTAAAAGGGATGAGTATCTAATTCAGTGGTAGAGTGCGCCCCCCGCCACCCCGTTCAATCCTTAGTAGTGCAAAAAGAAAAAAAAAAATGGGCTGGAGTGGTGGCTCAGTAGTTGGAGTGTTTGCCTGGCATGCACAAGGACACGAGTTAGGCCCAAGAACCACATATACAATTGGGTATCCGAGAACTAGATGAAAATTAAATAAAAATTGATTCATTTTCATTTTTTTTTCTCTCTCTCTCTCTCAAACAAAACCAAAAAACAACCAGAAAAAAATACCCCACTCAAATGAAATATTGATGGTGGACTGGGTGAGATGATGTTATTCATTTACTTTTTTTTTTAAAGAAGGGACAGCGAGAGAAGCAATTTTTAAAATTTAGTAGTTTTTCATGTGACTTTCGTTCGTCGGACACTTCACTGTGTTAAAACTGAGGCACAGAGAAAGTAAATAACTTGACTAAGATCACATCAGCTAACAAGTGACAGAGCTACTCCTGCTGCTCAGTTGCCAAATGAGCCCCCAAAATGTTACAGGTCTTCAAAGAGATGAACCAAGCATTTGAATGACAAGTTGATTACACTGGACCTGTTCTACTGTGAAGGGCACAGGAAGCTATACTCACTGGCGTTGACAACTATTCTAGGAGTTTGTCCTCCCTGCCTTCAGTGCCTGTCAATA